>JAQIXO010000293.1:0-23736 GCA_034700305.1 Protaphorura armata
CTACATTTGCAAGAAAAGGACAATCCCAGAAACTCAAATGAAGACAGATAGATATGTAGATATCTGCGAGTCAGCCTTGTGAAATTAAATTGCTGCCTTTGATAATTTTTTGGAAAATGTTTGCAATATTTTTTGTACACCAATTTTTTTTAAATTTTTTTAAAAATTTAGTTATTTCCATGCATATTTTTTTACTTTTGTACAAAAATCTTTTTTACAATTTTGACACCATGATTAAATTATAATAATAATAATAATGGAACTCATTTTTTCTCACTCATCAGTCATGGATCATACAAAGAGATAAAGTAAGGAAATGTAAGGTGAAGACCCGAGAACTTCCCCTTCCGTATTCGATTAGGGATTATGCGTTGTAAATGTATAACATTTACATCCGCTTAGTGATTACAGCAGTCTTCTTCTTCTTATGTGTGCCCACCATCCATCCATAGCTATTGCAGTCAGTCAAGTCATTTTGCTTGAGCTGTATAAATTAATAAAAATTGATTTAATTAATAAAATGAAATCATTTTTTGTTCTCATTGTTATGTTGAGCACGGTGTCCTCAATAAAAATAAATGGACACCGTTTAGACGGTGATACTCCTATCAGATTCGCGTTTGTCACAAGAGAAAAGTAAGAATTTTTAAACATGTTAAAACCTTGTAAGATTTGCATACATTTTTTTCAAAACACTATTTCTTGGTATTCGGCTCTCCGTGGAGTGTGTAGTTCAGGAAATGTCGAAAGTGGGAATTCATTTTGAGTTTCCAGTCTCCCACGACAGTATTGAAAACATTCCATTAGCCATGAATGTATTAAATTTGCAATTATGGCAAGTCTTCCCCGAAAAAACCAGCACGCTGCGGCTATGACTGAAAAATAATGATAATTAATTATAATAATTAATTATAATTTGAATTTAAATATAAATATGATGATGAGCAACAAAATTAAAATGTGTTTGCCAAAATTTTAGCGAATTACCTGGAATTAAAATTAGAGTCACTAAATACCACAGTAACGGGGTAGCGTTTGATTTCGGAAAAAATTCGCTACAAATCTCCAGGTAATATTATGACATCAAAATTTTTTGACGGGGCTCCGAGAATTGTACATTCTGAGGAATAATTTAATTTGGATATCAAATATTGGCATACGTGACTCACACAATTCACACACGAGTCAGAGTAGACCAAACAGTCTGTAAAAAATAATTAATTATTCTAATTGCAGTCTAATTTAAACCTTATAGATTCTCCGAGAAAAATTATTAATTAATCTTTACCCATCCTGCCAGTTTAGGATTCGATACAGCAATTTGCAAAAATTGAAACTTTTTCTTTCTCCGATTCTCAAGTACAAAGTTTTTAAACTTCGCAGACGGCTGTGTGCTTCGCAAGATTTGAATCGTCTGGTCACTCAACAAATGGAGGAAGTTGAGACTTTTTCCCCACTGTCTCTTTAATTAATTTTTACTAACCTTTAATTATTATCTCCAGCACAACTGATTCGAAACCAAATCTGGCAGATGCCACATATTTTACGGTGATCCAGCCTTGGAGGATGAAAGAGATCGATACACACGTGAAATCTTCAATGAATTTAACCATCATTGTGATGAGAGTTTTGATGACAATTAGGACATCGGACAGTTTGTGTCCGATGATGGAGATTACGTCGTGGAAAGAATTGTGGCAAGGCGTCGAAACGGATATGTATTGGAATATCAGCTCTTGTACGAGGGCTGGAACGAGTACGTGCACTTATTTGCTTTCTGCACATACATAATGTATTTATTTTAGGTATATGGTGACAATTTTTGTTAATTGTTTTTACTTATTTTTATTGAAGTGGGCTCCAATACTGGGAAAGACTTGGATTGAATCATTGCCGAAGTCTTTTATTCGAATTCAGAAGAGCCAGTTTTCTTGCTTTGGCTGGAGTCGTTCCAACACCAGTGACCAATGATACAAATGTAGTACTTGTGAACTTGGGCAATGAAGACATGACTGAATCGCCAACAGTCTCGTCTGAGGTCACAGATCACAAAACGATGACTCGTAATGAGTCTGCACAGAATTCTAATACGTGCAGCGCTGTGAACTGGTTACACGATTGGATGGATGGAAAAAAGAACAAAAATCCTGAACCCTCAACAAGTGAACGCACTAAAATCCAGTGTAATTCCAGGAAATGCTTCATAAAGTTGGAACGACTTAGCCCTCCAAGAGTTAGTTCCCCCTATCCATTTTCAGCACCTTCCACCAGCGATTGAATTTGCCCAATCAGGAGTTGTCTCTGATCAGCCAGAAATTTTGTATACTGAACAATCGGAGATCCTTTCTGAACCAACAGCACCTGCACTTATCTAGGAAGTAGCCATTCATGTCTCAGAATTAAACAGTGTTGACATTTCGCATCAAGAGTGTGTCGCTCAAGTACTCGATCATGATCACTACGACCAAAACCCCAGAATAGACAATGGACACAACCAGCACAGTGACTCAGACAATATCCATTGTCAGCAGAGTAACCACAAACAGAATCATAAGAAGGACCTTATATACGATAATGGAACGAATCCTGGACAAGACGAGGACCATAGAAATGACAACGACAATGAAACTGGCAATAAGAATAACTACGGTCATGACAAAGACCGTAAAACTGACCACGAAAAAGTCCATGACAATAACAATGACAGCGACAGCGACCTTGGTCATTATGGTGACCACGGCGGCCACGACGTGAACCTCTCTCAGGTTCAGGACCCTGGACAAGACGATGACCGTAGAAATGACCATGTGGAGGAAACTGACATTAAAATCAGCTATGGTCATGACAATGACAATAAAACTGACAATGAAAATGTTCATGACAATAACAATGACAATGACCAAGTTTGTGACTATGACAACGTCCTTGGTCATGATGGTGACCACGACCACCAAGACGGCCAAGAAGACCACCTCTCTCACGTTCATGACCAGAACGAAATCTATAGCAACCTGCTAATGTCCACCACAGATCAACAAACAGTTGAACACCCCATGTCTGTACGTAGAATGGAGAATAGCCATGGCGAACAAGGGTTCAGCCCTGGAAATTTGGAGACTGTTCCAACTGTCGTTAATCAGAGAGGACACATTGGGCAATCAGTTTTCCATTTTATAAGGAAATTTCGACGATTAAACAAAACGTACATTATCATTTCAGTGTGTGTGTGTGTATGTGTGTGTGTGTGTGTGTGCCTTTAACCTGTCCAGTCTTATTGAGCTGTGCAACTACCTTAGCTAATTTAATTACTAATAATTTTTTATACCTTCCTCGTAATTAAAAGGTGGAATACATGCGATTTTCCACCCATTGTAATATATTTTCGGAATTTAGCAGATGGTGACGTATGCATAAATCTAGTCACCTCTATTCTATTCTCAAAATAAGAAAATTAACTTTGTATAATTAACACAGTGAATGTTGTAGTGAAAGTGAATTGAAAGTACAATATATTTTTACGGGTTGTAGCCCATGCTGATTTCTAAAAAATTAAATTCAAGTCCAATGCCATATGTGTATACGGAAGTCGGAATTACTCCTGAGCTAGAACCCAGGAAATTTTTTTGACCAAAAATTTGTACAGCAATTTTGACATTTTGAACATCCTAAAAATTTCAGAAAAACAAAATTCTTGAAAATTTTATTTCACTATACACACAACTTGACTTGAAATGAATTTTTCAGAAATCAGCATGGGTTACAACCCGTAAAAATCTTTACGGTGTGTTTACAGGGGGGGGGGGGGGCTTTGAGAATTTTCAAAATTTTGAAAATAAAATTTCAAAAATTCTCAAAAATTTGAAATTTGAAAAGTGCGAACTGAGGTCAAACTATTTTCGACAGAAACACATTATCTGAAATATTTAGCCATAGTTTGTCTTAATAAAACTCGGACACGTCTGACTCTTCTCTCTTAAGTGCATTACGATAAGAAATACAGTACATAATCAACAAGACGTCGAAACTGTACAGATTTACCTATTTTAAATTAACGTTAACCGAAACATTTCAGTTAAAGTGTGCAAGATAAACAAAATAATCCATCGTACAAAATGTAAGTCATCGGATTTGAAGTTTAAGACTTTCAATGTTCCAGCAAAATCAAATTTCGAATTTATTTAATTCAGTTTTGAACCATAAATCTGTGCAATAATAATAGAGGGTGTTTCAGAACCAACCTACTAATCGTTATAGCTTCTGTATTTTCAACTTAACGAGAAAAGCCAGATAGCCATATCATTCTAAAAAGAACGACGATTCTTATTCTCCTGTCCGACTGCGCAGTGCAAAAAGAAGAACCACGATCGAATTTCAGGGCAACCCCATTTAAGTTCGAGTAATCTAAAAATCAGCGCGGCCAATATGGTTATAGTAAATAGACCTTACCATATTGAACACTGTTTCCATGGACCACTAAGGACTAGCGCTCAAGTTTTGAATGAAATAACTATGTGATTTTTCGTTTGAATTTAAAATTGCAAAACTGGGAAATAAGAATAGGTAGGTTTTGAAACGCCATGTATGTAATTTGAGCTGATCAATTTTTTTTTAATTACAGGAAATTTGTCCGCTACCTAACTATCATAACAGTCATCATGTTGAACTGGTCGCGCTCGATGGCCCACCCTGTCCCATCTTGTCAATTGACGGCATCTTTCATTTCCCCGAAATTATTCAAAGAAAATCGTGAAATTGATTAAACACAGTTTGGCGCAAATTGGTAGAAAAAATGTAAGGAACTCGAAACGGCGAGGCTGGTAAAAATGCGGTATGAGTGACGATGATATTTTCATCGCTCTGAAGTTTGCAATTGCTTTAACCATCACTATATTGATTCTACGCATCGCGAAGTAGTGCAAATTCTGTGAACGCAATGTTCGGATTCACCCTATCCGCCGACAACACCCTATCCCCCCACAACAGGAAGTCATTGACGTGGACGAATTACCAAGTCATAAAGATTTGTTTCCCGCAAGGGGACTCTAGATAAGCTAAAAGAAGTTTTAAAGGAATTACTGTAGTTTAGTGTTTAAGTATTTTAAATTTATTTGGTGCACAGTTTGGCAATATTTCCATTATTGTATTTCAGGATTCCAAACCGTTGCATTATTCATCTCTCCACAAAACAAATTCGAAGAAGATACTAATAAAACTTTTCGAAAGAGTAATAATGAGTTGTTTGTTTACATAGAATTCTTTGATTAACTTGAATAGATGTTTAATTTGTTTGGAGAAATTGATTGTACTTTCCACGTCGTTATTCGTGTTTCCACGTGTATCTTTTCATTATTTTTCTGTTAATAATTTTACATGCGCAATATAGTGCTAAAAACCTCACGGGTATACTCAGGTGGAATGTGCGGGATACTTGGAAGGGTACCAAACATCATGGGCAGAGAGAATAAGACATTGACCCTCTCACCACTCTGACCCCCCCCCTTTGCCCCCATTGCATTCATAAATGAGTAATTTAAATTTAGAATTATTTTTAAAAATTAAATTTGTATGTAGCTTCAAGTTTGTGCTGTAATTCTGTAATTGTATATTTAAATTCTGTACCATTAACATTGCACACGCTGTCGTGACACGGCGGTCACCGAGGTGTTGACGGGCCAGCGATTCTTGAGCGCTTAGCACGTGGCTCCATTTTGCTAAACAAATCAAATCATAAATTAAAGGAAATTGCTTGTCATGATTGGGCAACGGTAAGTTTTCTGCCTCAGTTTTAAGTTCAGTAAAACTGTTGATCTCAACGAACATGATAGTACCCATGATGGTACCCATGATAGTACCCATGATAGTACCCATGATAGTACCTAGTTCAAACAAATAGATAAGAAATAAAAATTCCCTGATTCCTTGAAACGAGAACAATCAGTTGCAATACATTCCATATTAACGGGGAAAGGCGTTCTCTCTTTACTTCCAACCGGTTTTGGGAGAAGTTTGATATACACAATTCCTGGATTACTCACAGCACAGGTTTTTGGGAATACGATTACGACTATGTTCTAATCAAAATCTGTATACACTCCATTCACCAATTTGTTTTCAGAAACGCAGAATCTCAACCTGTACACTAATAGTGTCACCGTTGTTCAGTTTAATCGCGGATTCAATTCCGAAGTTAAGTACGTCACAGCTTCGCGGAATTCATGTTACTGGAGACTTTGACTTCAACGATGAATCTCTGCTAATTATAAATTGACATTTTACACACATCGTTGGTTTTTTATAATATTTTACAGTAGAACTGTTATTTATTACTTTTAGCCACTACAGCCAATATGGAATCTGTGTATATATCCGTTAGGGTTGGATATACACTGAGTTTTCTTTTGGAATGTTGGCTAATTGATTGATTGCATGGTTGATTGGTATGTTGGGATTGTTGGTGCGGTTTATTAGTTTATTTGTTGCGTGTTGTGAGTTTAAGTTTATGGTGAGCCATCTGTGCTGTTTGGGTTGTAATATGTTGGAAGTGATGGAGTTGGTAGGAACTACATTGGGGGAAGTACTGGTTTATTCTGAAGCGTTTGGACAGCGTGGTTTGTCGTGGGGATGTGGGGGTGGGAATGTTGGTTTGGCGTGCCTTCCTTTTTTCCGATGCTCAATACAGGGCTTGTTGAGCGAGTCAGTGTGTGTGTGTTGTGAGCTCAGCTTGTCTGTATTAGTGTTAATCAGAATAATTGTATGTTTAATTTTCCTACGTAACACAATGAATATTGAGAGGGTCAGTGCGTCAGTGTGTTGATTTTGCCGTGGAGAAGTTAATATTGAATTTGGAAATTTCTTGGATTTAATTACGATAGCGTGGACAAATTGGATACTGCATCTGGACACTGAGTAAGCAGTCACGGTAAGGATTTAGTTTCTGCATGCTTACAATTTTTAATATAATTAGAGGAATAGTTTTGAAAACAGTGAAGTATTTCAGAATGGATTCGTCCGTACCAAATTCCACTTGAGCCGAATAAAAATTCTTTGAGTTTTCCCAATAAATTTGAAAATAAAAATGAAAAATGGATTTTCACTTAATTTTTTTGCAGGTTAACAGTGAGATCGTGAAGGCACAGGATTTAACAATATAAAAACCTAATCTGGGGAAGGTCGTTTTGGTAGTCGTAGAGGATTTTGTAAAAGACAGATATCCCAAATTAATTTTTAGGTAAGTTAAATAAAAATTCTTTGAGTTTTGTCTAAATTTTACTACTCCCAATAAATTTGAAAATAAAAATGAAAAATGGATTTTCACTTAATTTCTTTCGCAGGTTAACAGTGAGATCGTGGAGGCCCTGGATTTAACAAAATAAAAACCTAATCTGGGGAAGGTCGTTTTGGTGGTGGTAGAGGATTTTATAGAAGACAAATAACCCAAATTAATTATTGAGTAAGTTAAATAAAAATTCTTTGAGTTATGTTTAAATTTTGCATTTCCCAATAATCTTGAAAGTAGCAATGAAAAATGGATTTTTCTTTAATTTACTAACATATTAACGGCGAGATCGTGGAGGCCCCGGATTTGACAGTATAAAATCCGAATTTGAAGAACGTTACTTTTGTGGTCATAGAGTATTTTGTGGAAGATTGAGATATCAAATAATCACTATTATACTAATTCAACTAATTGGGTGAGTTCAATAAAATTATTGTTTTAAATTTTACTGTTACCAAAAGCTTAAACATAAGAATGAAAAATGGATTTTTCCCTTCAACTGATTTCAGTGTTCCACAGGTGGTAAAAACCACGCTGGGAAAAATGGGTGGGAGAAATAATATCTGTAAAGCGGGGAAAATGGGGAAAATAGACTTACTCCCTCACTAGAGATAAGTGTAGCTAGTGAACTAATTTCAAAATTTAAATTTTCAGTTTTCAATGGATTCTACATCCGATACGGAGTACAGTGATGACCCTTCAGACGGTCACGATCCATCGAACGATGGCTCATCCTCCAGCTCCAGCCATCGGTCTGGTCCATCCAGACCCAGGATTTTGAATCGTTTGGCCAAACAACTCAGGTCTCTCAACTCGTTCCAATTCAGGGAAGGTACACACCCTAGGGAAACCCCAGGTGTGTACCGCTCGTGACTAGACAGGTGAGAAAATATAGGTTGATTGGAATGGGGAACACTGAAATGGGGAACAAATGGAATTGGAACTGGAATGGGAAACATTTTTGATTTTGACATTCACACAAACAACTAAAGCTTTCATGCAATATCTATTCCTAGTTTCCCTAGCCATATACCCCCAGCCCCCACATACCAGTTACCTGTAATTTAAGCCCTGCATTAATAATTAATTAATTTATCTTTTCTGTTTGTATTTTGCAGGATAGGGACGGCAGCTCATCGGGATTAGCTAGGTTTCCAGGTCAAGTTGAAATTATATCTGAATAATGAAAATATAAGTGTTTTTGCTGAAAAGGGAATGCCATGCGAAAAGGGTGCTAGGGGAGTTTTAGGTATAGGTGGGAAAACCTCATTGCATTGTGAAGCATCTCATAATTACATAAGTGGTTGTTCATATTGGAACTGTAAATTCATAAAATCGTTTCTTTACGGAGACCCTGGGCGGAATGGTTTACGGGGTTATAATACACATAAACATGAGCAAGCTAACGCGATAGGTTTTAATTTAATGCACTGGAAAATTTTATATAGATATAAGATGCTAGTTCTTCACAAACAGCAGCCATTATTAAATTCAGTTTAATGACGAACTGGGAAAAAAATCGCGATGTTTACAATGATATGTAGGACACAGTTGGATTTTACAAGGACTGTTGGACCTTATTAATTATAATTAGAAAAAACGAAAATCCGTTTCAAACCGCCTTTTCAGTCGACTATTTCATATATCCACTAGAAAGTGAAAGTTCCCTCCAGTATTGAATTATTTATATTTAACATCACTGGGAAGTAGAGCAAGGAGTCGTACAATGTAATTAAGTATAGTCGTAGTTGTAGTCGTCGTCGTCGCCGTAGTGTGTGTGTAATGTACTGAAAAAAATTTCAGTAAAATTTTTTATAATTAATCACTATGCGGAATTTTTAATTTCATAATCACAATGGCAACGGCGAATTATTAAAAATTAATTTAAAAGTCACCATGCACCATGTCACCAGTCACCGATTGGACCAATTGCGCGGTGCGGCGCACACGCGCTAGTAGGTGAGAGCGCATGTGTGTGTGTGTTGTGAATTGACACATCCACACGAACACTTCAGTCACAGTCGCACCGTGAAAACCAAAATCCGCTTGTAATACATTGCACCCCGGCCTCACTCTCCTTCCACACACTCAGTTAATAACATCATCGTCCTCAACTCAACAAAACAGACAAGAATCGCTGACCTTCTCATAGACCTGAGACAACGACGACGACTCCAACAAAAGCATTGACCTCATCCACCCGCACTTCAAACTCTACGGTCATCATTCAACGGGTAAGACTCCGTCGCGGAATAACAAGGAACAAAGTAAAATGGATTATGAAGAGTGGCGTGGGGAACTGGAGTCATAGAGAAAGCAAAAGTGTAATACGGTACAGACGGGATTTCCTTAATACACGTGTTACTCCCCTGTCATGCCAAAAGCCCGTCATTCTATTTCACCGTACACCGCGCACCGTAACCACTTCGGCTATATTTTTAGGAATCGAATGAATAAATATATTATGTATTAATACATGTTACTCCAAGGAAGACGAAATCATATATATTCAAGCGCTTGCACTCAATCGGCACCCTTGGCTCATCCAGCGGCATTGCCATGCCAAAAGCATTACCCGCGCGCCACTTTAAAACTGTATTTTTGGAAGTTATTTTTTCGCGTTTTGACCCGGGACCGCTGCCATGGTGATTTGAATCGCTTTTTGAAGCGGGTAAAAATATTTTGAATTTTGTTGGGTGGTACCCACCCTAACCCTCTCCTCGTGAGTCTCAGTACTATAAAACCCTTCCTCACTCATTTCCGGAACACTAACAAAGAAACAAATGATAATTAATAATAATAACATAACAAATACATTTAACAAAATATCAAATAATAATTGATGGATCCGCCTTGTAATTAGTAAGGAAGTCATGTGAGTCACTCTATGGACTTTCTATGGACTTTCAATTGAGAGCTATTGAGTGTAGAAATACCTGTTCAAAGTCCTCATTTTAAATAAATAAATAAATTAATTATTTTATGTGGGAAGATTTTAAAAAACAATTAACGTAACTACAATTAGTTTTGACTGGGATGGACTGCCATTTTTCAATATGGTCTTGTTAAGTCTTATCTCGCCCTACACATCAAGGACCTAATAATATTTTAATCGGAACACTTCATGAAATTATGAGTGAGTCAATTCTTTTCAATCGTCACATTGACAATTTTCACTACACTAATATGTGGCCCATTAAGAAGTGGGCGGGGTTGTGCTTCGGTGGGTTTTTAATTCCTTTGCATATTCCAAAGACTATCAGATATGATTAGTATTTTCTAATTTTATGAACAAGGAATGATGTATTATCCGGGAGAACTAATTATTCTACTGCCTATTCATTCCGTACATTTTCTGGATACCGTACATAGATCATATTAATCCTTTTTTAGTTCTTGATTTAATTAGTGTAGGAATCCCCAACACTAAATTCATTCATCAGTGGAGTTTGATAATAAAATAAGATTACCACGAGGACCTTGGTACGCCATACTTTTTTTCGGGTGCCCCGGCATAGCCTGAGTGGGGTTTAGTCGATATTTTTGTGTCAAAGTGAAAACACCTCAAGATACTAATTTTTGAAGTTTTACCCCATAAGCTTAACTCATGCGGACGGAGCCGCGACAATGGTAGCTGTTTTCTCCTGGCACTTTCCCTGGTCCGTATGGGTTATGTATATGGGGTAAAACTTCAAGAATTAGTATCTTGAGGTGTTTTCACTTTGACACGAAAATATTGTCCAAACCCTACTGTGGTCGCGTCAAATAACCACGCTCCAAGTCCAAAAACCAAAGTATAAAGTCAAAATCTGAAATTCAATAATTCGAAGGACCACCGCTTTTAGCGGAAAATAACTATGGAGTGATAAATTCTTAATGTTGAGTGAATGCTTGAGTCAATCAATGTTACCTCTGCCCCCTCGTCTAGGAATGCATGGGTTTGGATTTTACCAGCAGGTCCATGCAAAATTACGGGAACAACTTTTGACAAAATCTTGTCAGGGACATATTGATGGTTATTTGCTTGTAGGGGTTCCTCCTCTTCTTCATGGGGTAGGAATCTGAATTCTCGGGGTCTAGATGCCCGTCTTGACCTTCTTGGGATTATGAAGGAGTGGATTGTGGGGAAATGTACAGTCACACTTTTTCTTATCAGGGCAGAGTTTAGTTCCATGGCCTGATTTCAGGCAAGAGAAACAGGCTTTGTCAGTTAATACGAATTTCCATCGTTCGTCAACAGAAAGTCCCTTGAATTTCCGGCCTTGTTGGATCTGGTGGTTAATTTTTTGACAATAAAAGCATTGAATTTTCTTACATTCATTTTCATCTTCAGTCTTCCCCAGATGCCAAGAGATGTCTTCATTTTATTGATTAGTTGATTTGTCTTTCTTCTTAGTCTTCTTCTCAGAAGTTGACGTCTCTGAATCGTCAGTATCTTTTTCTTCGAATGACTCTGTCGAAAACCTAGCCAAGTGATTGTAGTAGTCGGCCGTGTCACACAACCATTGGGAAAACGAGTCAAGTCTATTTGCTTCATTTGTGTTAAGTCGGATCTTTACCCACTCATGTTGTAGATGGGGTGTCAGTTTGGCCGCCAGCTCCTTCAACAATTGTGGATTTCTTTGATGACCTTCTATTTTCAAAACTAAAGTATCTTTTAAGTTTCTCACTAGGTTTGACAAGTCACGAATGCCATCCCATTTTCCTTCTTTTAATGATGGAGCCCGCTTGACTTTTTCTATTAGGGATTCTACGAGAAACAGTTAAGACTAGATCTATGTATCTAGTATGAGTGCATGTGAATGCATGTGAATGCATGTGAATGGATGCAAGTGAATGATGTGGTCAAGACATCATATTGGAGAGGCTAATCGTGCCAGATTAGGTCTGCTTTATTTGGATCAAGATGATCCCTTTTATATCAAATTGATTACATTGTGTTAGTGTTAAATATTGACATTGATAGATTCATAACTAACATTGACATTCTAACTAACACGGAAGTCAAACACGGATGTTTGATGATGTTATATCCTTAACATTCTTATTAGACATACATTCTGATTGTGTCTTATATTCTCATATCTGACACTTCCCTAACTAAAATTAAAATTGTCTCAATTTTTTATTATATTACATATATCATAAATTCTTATTGCTGTAGTGTTGAGATGAATGAGGCAAGATGAGATGATCTTGACTCGATGTTGATTTTGATGGTAAATTCCATTGATGGGTTGGGATGTAAAGTTAATATGAATTCAAGCAGAAATTCATTTTCATCGTTTTTTCCCGAAATTATTTATTTTATCCCCGAATGTGTGTTCAACATTAATTATTCAGTAAATTTTTATATACGTTACACGTAATGAAGAATTGGATAGGAAACCCAATGTATATTTATGACGTTCATTGAAACCGTCTGAATCGTAAGTGAAATATGCATCAGTATGCAATATTAATTAAATATCCATTGAATTGAAAGTTAATCATTAATCTTGACAATAAAGCTATAGGTTTTAAAGTAACTTTGAATTTCTCTTTGAATTGAATTGTTGGGTATTATACAAATACCGAAGTGTTAATTTTTTATCGAGTCGAATTGACTATTATTTTCTTGTAATTGAAATCTATTAATATTTCCAATTATGGTTTTTAAAATCGAAACTACATTTCAACAATTTATATTTACTAGTGAATCCGTCATGAAATTTTTCCGTTATCATATATATCTGTCGACTATTTGATTGACCCAAATTAAAGATTGTCTCTGTTTTAAAGAAATAATAACTTCTGAATTACGTTACTTGGTCTCCAAAAATATTAAACTTATTAATGAATGAAATTGACCATTTTATGATTAAATCCAACTGATTTGATAAAACTCATTTAAACTTTCTCAAATTTTTGATTGTCGTTATTTTGTATTTGTAAAACATATTTTCTCATTAAATTGATTATTAATTCTATTTGATTAAAATACGTCATGTAACTGATTCTTTACATGATTTTGAATGATTTCTGTGAATCGTTATACATTATTTCCTAGTTAATGTTATCATTATATCCCAAATTAAAATTTCGATTACATACTTGTACAGTAATGTGGCGATTGTGTATTTCCCACGTTGATTGATTTTCGCTTTTGTTGTAAAATTCTTGTGTCCTGTAGACGTTGAACTTCTGATGTAGTAATCCAATATTGATGTTTGAGTGCGGTTTTTTTTAATGGTCGCATACCATAGTAATTGTGTAGAATTTCAAACTAGTAAATCCGTATTTACAAAAGTATCAGGTATTCGATTTTTGTGATTCAGGGATTCTTCAAATTATTAATTTCCAGTTGCCTGTAGTTTAGGGCTTGAATATACTCCATTAGTCGACTTCAATTAAATTTTTCGTCTGTGGAAAACTTATTGAGTCATAATTTTATATAGGGTTTTCGTCTAGTGCTTCCGAAAAGGCTTGTGTCATCGTTTTTCTATTTTGTGATGGATGCCTGTGGAAGGCCTTACTCCAATTGTAATAGCTTTGTGAGCCTTGGGATTATTTTTATAAGGGATGACTTCTCCAGTTGAGATTCATTGATTGTCAGTTGTCCATGTGAATATGGCTCCGTTTTTCCAGTTTGTATGGTTTAATTCCTTTTGCCTATAGGAATGAGGCTTGAATGTGCTTAACGTGCTCTATGGTCCATTTGTATGCAGATGTCATTTATCATGATGCCTGTGATTAGGACTTATAAAGTTTATTTTCTTCCTTTCGCCTATGGGAATAGGACTTATTTTGAGTTTCTGCCTATCAGCATAGGACTTTTGAATTGATTCTCTATGAGTGGGGTTTCGTTTTGGGTACGTCCCTATGAGAATAGGACTTCAATATTTTTGTGTTACAATTTGTATTGGTCCTTCGAACCAGTTCCAGTTTCAGATAATGTGTTTAAGACTTCAGTAGTAAGTCGTATTTTCTTCTTATTCCCCGTGGAAATTCTTTTCGATTTGAGACTTCAGTATTAGGACATCAATATTTGTTGTATTTTTGTAGTATTTGCATTTTTGTTTTTGATTTTGGCAATATTGTCTTGACAGAACTAAAGGCGCCTGATCGCGTCATGACAAGATTGTCAGTGTGTACACTTTTGATTTTTCCATTAGTAATTTGTGTCCATGTTGCAACGTGTTTTAGAGTGAATTTCTGTGAAGTCCTCAGTTATGATAAATGCCTAGACTTTCAGTTGTCCAGTTGTCAGAATGTCCAGTTTTTAGTATCGAGAGTATTGAATGGTTCCATTTTGTCTTTGGACACCATGTTTTTCAGGAATGTGTATATTTGTACGCAAAATATTTGTAAAATCCAAAGTGATTGGATATATATTGCCCATAGATGGCGTGGTGATAAAAATTGTTGTATCATGCAGATATGATTGGGCGGGTAAGTCATTCCCGCCCTGGGTAGTTTCCCAGGTCGTCCTGTTCATCAGAGTAATTGTCGTGTTGCTCTCCTTGAGTAGCTGAGACATAATTTCCTTGTTGTCGCTTTCTTGTACGACATTCATAGGCTTTGTGCCCTTGTTTGTGGCAATAATTGCAGTATCCACGGAATCTTTGGTGATATGTTCTTCCGTTGTTATGAGCGGTCAGCTTTTCGAATTGTCTTATTAGACTCGACATTGCCTGATACATGGCGTCTGTTTGTAAATTTCCAGTGTATGCGTAGTTAACGGCTTCTTGCTTAATTGTGAGCTCTGGAAGATTTGGAGTGTTGGACTCGAAAAAACGAATTTTGTCCATTAATTCTTTGAATGTCTGGGGTAGTGAACCCTGTTTTATGATAAAGTTCCTATTTGTTTCCGATAATTGACCGATTGTGCATTTGATGATGTCTGGTTCCGGATACTTGTCCCAGTTGGTGCCATACCCAGCCCTCAATTTGGTCAAAAAGATTGATCCCACTTCGTCAGGTTCTTGACGTTTACTCAGTAGTATGGGAAGATTTAAATCGGTATCTTCTGTCTCCATGGGGCAGTTTTTTAACAAGTGTTTTTTTAGGTCGGCCCGATTATTGTTAGCTTCTTTGATGTATTCATCATTATTGTAGAGAATGTGGATGACACATGAGAACAAGTGGATGAGAATGGACGACACAAGAGGATTCGTGGGTACATCATCCAGCTACAAACACCTCGTGCGAGGCAGGGATTTAAACATTGGAATCAATAAGGAAAAAAAATTGGACTTCGAACACCAGAACTCATTCTCGAATAGTACTAGCAGTTGAAGTTTCAATGAATATTCAAGTTTCACGTCGCGGCTCAAGAAGTGAGGATGTTCAAATACACTTTTTTTTTAAATTGTCGGCCCTGCTTACTCAGAGCCCTCCAAAAATTTATGTATAGTCAAATACAAAAAAAAATGCTCAAAGTCCCATCTCTCTCGGCTCTCCCTCCATCACTAGTAGGGAGACCATGGGCTACACTGCAGGCGCAAAATTTGCTCTATTTTTGATTTTGGTGTTGCTGCACATTATGATAAAGTGCATAAATAATCAAGTAAATTCATGAAGCTTCTGGACTTGAGGATTAAATCTTTTCTACTTTTGAGGAAAGGCGATTTGATTTTGTATTAGATATTATTTGTTTTTAATTATATTTTATTTCTAATTTGAGTTTATGTTACGATTGCTTATCGGTGTATAACTAAGTTCAATTTTTGTTATGATTGATTACATATTCTCCCTATCCATAATTATCAATTTCACTTTATGTTATACTTACGCATCATCTCCTTATATTAGGGTTATATTGAATTCATCTGTAATCTTTGTGTGTCATTTATTGAAATAAACTCTTAGTTTAAGCAAATAAAAACTGAAATAAGTATACATCATACTCGAATTGAGTTTAATACTTTTACATTTCCTGCGATACTATTTGACGAAATATGCCCTCCTAGAACACGGCTCTTCGGTTTGCATTGACGTATTTCATTTTATTTTTCGTATCACAGTTCATGTTTGGCACGCATCGCCTTCTGTAGAACTCACAAGGGAATGATACCAAGTGTTGGTGGAGTCGATTGTCGCCACCGATACTACCTTGAAGACCATCCAAAATAAAATATTAGATCTGAGAAATGGTCCCCCCTATAAAACTGAAATTTTCAGGGTTATATTCCATGCACTTTTCTGGAAAATTAAGTCCCTGTGGAGGATTGTCTATGCCTATTGTGTCTAAAAATGCCTATGCCCGAAATAATTTTTTTTACCAAAAATTTCGACGGCACATGATGGTTAAAGAAATTTTGCAAGTTTAAAAACATTCGAAATTTTGAAAAAATAGTCTCATTTCAAAAATACACAACCATCTACAGGAAAACTAATTCAAATCAATAGTCGTTATATTCAACCTAATAACAATTGAACACTTCCCCCAATCTCGGTCACTCCGTGCTACAAAGTAAATTACAGTGTGATTCGTTCTGTTGTACGGCTTGTGTCAATCTGACGGGCGTATTCTTTTAATGTGTCAAATATATTGTTGCAAACGTCGCACGTGAGCACTACATTAAAACAGAATAATTTTAAAAATTGTGACACCACAGTATACAGATTTCACTCCACTAATCATCGGTGGCCAATATTGTCAAACTATGGATTGCATAATGACTTGCGGTGAAAAGTTATTAAGTTAAGCGTTAATTATTTCTTACTCACCAGGCTATTAGGATTCCATTTTAAAAACGTCCAAGAGATCAAAATATTAACAGTACCTGTGCCATTATGTTTGATCCACCTACCAGAGGTTACCATCCCGAGCACAATATAATTGTTGTGTTGTCTATAACATTTAAAGATTCATTTTCACATAAAACCTAAAGTCATCACTGCAGTCAAAAAATGTAAAAACTAACATGATTTGTCCCATTGCCAGTACGTTTCCAAATCGTATGACCCATTGCCTGTATTTAAGGAATTTGTTGGTTATTGCCGTCACGAAACTTGTCGCACAGACAACTAAACTTATAATTTCATATTATAATATTTTGGAAAATAAATTGTACAGCCTTATAGAACACCAAACGCATACTTACAAACATAATACATAAGAGTCAACATTATTTTTGAATTTATTTAAATTTTTTGAAAATTTCTTCTTTAGATGTGGTATCAGGCTATCAGGTACCCTCTCCAGTAGAGAGTCTTGACGTTCGACTGCTTGTTAAAATCGCGTAAGATCATCGCGGTAGATCACAGCGGTAGATCATAACATCGACATCATATTCTAGTGTTCATGATGTCATTTATTGTAGCCGTTTTTGTTCGATGACAAATATGTTGTAAACATTCACACAACGAGGTAACATATTCACTAACCCAACCAGTGACAGTTCGTTATGTCGTCCGCTTTAGATGCCGTCGCATCTTTTGATTTGTCGTGCAGTTTACGTTCGCCGAGCGACCTTGGAGGACGTGACGGGAGCTTCCCATTCGTGTTGTCCCCGCCGGACACTTATTTGTGTCAGGATCTTCCTTCCGGTTGGACGACCACGTCCACATCCACATCCACCCCGGTCACCGTCTCCACCAATCCACCACCTCAACTCCTCACTCTGAAGACAGGGGGAATGTCCGCGGCCACCATGGCTATTATTCTGGTAATTTTGGGTAAGATTTTTTATGGAATTTCTATTAATTCCTTATGATTTTATTGTGTGTGTCATGTGTGTTTATTTTTTAAATTACAAAAATACGACAAAGAACATTAGTATTAGAAATGACAGGAATCAAATATGACGTCGGTTATGACGATTTTCCTTCGACCATGACCTTTCCTTAAACCATATTTTTCAGCCAACACAGAAATTTTGTCTCATTATCTTCAGGAGTGACGTGTATTTTACAGTTTCAAAGTGCATTCATTTTTGTGCTAAAGTGAAATGGGGCTCGGACGGATTGGCTGACCCTTGGGTCTGAGACAGAAAATTGGGCCGAAGCCCATCCAAACCATCACCTCTGTCAAATATTTCTGAGCCTGACTATTATTGGATTATCATTCTAGCTAAAATTAACGTAAGTTCAAGCTGAACGTTCTGTAGAAATTGTAAATTTTAAGATCATGTGATCATACGTATTTGTTTATTTAGTAATTCAGGGGATTGTGATGTTCCTCAACAGACGTAGATACCGAAGTTCATTTTGGGCCAATCAGGACAATATATAGACCGAATTGACTGGCGTTAATCGTGAATCATCAAATATCTCTGGAACTCAAGTGTAAATAAGTAGCCAGAAATAAATACTGAGCCTATAAATCCTCCTGGAGAATGAATTGAGCCTTTAAATTTTCGGAACACATTTTTAATGGATTGTCCAGCTGCCAGCTTCAAAAGCTCCAATGTTTAACGCTGAGCCTCGCAATGCTCCAGGAGAAGGAATTGAGCCTAGATTCCGGCAGTTCCAGAGTTGCATAATTCTTACCCTGCAGGCCTGAATGGAAATGCTAGTGAAATGGAAATTGAGGTAATTGTAGGAGCGGTTCAGATAGGTCAGCAAACAATACCACCAAACGACATTTATATCCCTAATCCAATGAACATAATATGAAATTTCTTTAATCGGATGTCCAGTCCGTCCTCTTCCTCGTTCTCATACATTATGAATATTTATGGACCTTCCGAATCTACAAATTTGAGTGTAAAGGAATCTGATTCCGTTACTATAACGGAATCTGATTCCGTTGTTATAACGGGATCATCAGTGCTTTCGCACTGATGATTCCGTGGCAGGATTATAGGTTATATTGGCGTGATTATAGGCAGTGCAAGGAAATCGGTTGCCCCACGGGGGAGAGAACGGCTACCGTCATTTTCTCTAAAGAATGAGTATTGAACACGGCGATACCGGTGTCCGAACTGTTCCCATGGTTTTGCTCAGGCATCCAGTCGAAGAAATCACTATAAAGATCGGAGTTGTACGTTGAAGCGCAAAGGTCCATAATGTCGATCCCTCTCTTACTTGCCCACTTTTCATCGAGTAAAGTGTAGTATAAACCTGGTCACCTGACCGAGCGGGGAAGCCGTGCAGACACCTGTACCATGTTGTGTCTGCTCATAATTCCAACAGAATCTATCCACTGGCGTAACTTCAGTACAATCTTGTCATGCGTTACTGATTAAAGTACAGATTAATTTTCAAAATATTTTTGGTTATACTCGGATATTTTTTATCTAGGTTAGGTTAGGTCAATCAGTCAATCGGAGTCAATGAATTGCTTACATTTTGTTTATTTGTCAATAAGTTGCTTATTTTTAGATTGTTAGTCAATAAGTCGTTTACTTTTCATTTATGACTCAATGAATTACATACTTTTCATTTTCGGAGTCTTGCTTACTTTCTATTTATGAGTAAATGAATTACTTACATTTTGTTTATTAGTCAAGAAGTTGTTTACTTTTCATTTTCGGAGTCAATGAATTACTTACATTTCGTTTATTAGTCAATAAGTTGTTTACTTTTCATTTTCGGAGTCAATAAATTGCTTACATTTTGTTTGTGAGTCAATGCATTGCTTACATTTTATTTATCAGTCAATAAATTGCTTACATTTTATTTATCAGTCAACAAATTGCTTACATTTTATTTATGAGTCAATAAATTGCGTACATTTTCTTGCGCTCATTCTGAATTTCTAAGAGGCGGTTGAAAGCGGCGGAGGAGGAGGAGGAGGAGGAGTTACATCATCTCTCGGAGGTATGGAAGGGAGCGGTGGAAACACCAGACATGGTGCCTGCTGAGCGAATTGTTGTGTGTAATAGACAGACGGTTGTTGTGCAAATATCAAGGACAGTTGCAAAATTTAGTAATAGTGAATGAATAGTATAATTATATTCCTAATAACTACAGTAGTGTATTTAACTAATTTCGGACAACAGAGGCAAGCGGCAGCAGATCGAGTTGAGGCTATTATTCAAGCTGAAGAAATTCATGTTCAGCAAATGCCACCAGCACAAATAGGCCCGGTAGAAGAGAGGCAACGAGAAAAGCATCGTGAATTGAGAGTTAGTTAATATGTATAAAAATGAATTATAACGTACAATTTTACTCACATTTGTTTGCACAAGAAAATTTCACCAATCAATTATTTGTGTTTGTAGAGACTGATCGCTCAAGATGTACAAATGAAATGTGTCGGTGATGGCAATTAACGCGACGGAATGGTTAGTCTTAAATACTCTTGTTCTTGTACAATAATAATTAACCTCGACTAATTACAACTATTGGTACGCCAGACGCGTAATGATTTTTTGGATGGCCCGAAATGGATCGCGAGAAATAACGCAGGAAATTAGTTGGCCCGTCGACACTGACGTAAGGGGTTTGGTGAGTTAAAATTGAAATTCATTTTGGAATTCTATCACAGTATTATGAAGAATTTGTTGCAGTATGTTTTTACAGGGTGGTCCGTAAGTCTCAGCCACACTTTGATTGGATGCTGTCGGGCAACCAGATGTCTGATTCACAAGCGGTTTGAACCCCTGATAGCATCTGCGATTGAAAACATGGCAGGCATCTCACCTTAGTATGACATCTCTCTAATTAATTATAATCGGATTAATTCAATTAAGAAATGGATTTTGCTTGGATGGCATGGGATCATTTTGATGTATGTAATAGGGAACCGCGTCCAAAGCCCACACTCATTTTTTAAGCAAAAATTTTGAATTAATTTCACCTCCTACTACTTTTTTGGAATATTTTTTCAATGTTTTTTTTTGCTCTGAAAAGTTGTAGGAAGTGATATTAATCTGAAATTTTTACTTGAGAGTTAAAATGTTGAGACAATTTTTTTGTGTCTAATTGTAAAGAGGGTTATGACAGAAAGACAAATATGTGCAGTCAGTGCAGTACAATGCTGGATGATACACTGTATTTCCTTCAATGAATACGAATAGGAGAAAGCTCAGACCAGATCCATCACCATAATCCTTATCACTAATTCATACGCCACACGCACATGCACATGGCACGATAACTGCAAATGCAAAGCTACTGTTCCACACATTTCATCACGTGACTGTAGTCTACTTTACAGTAATATAAATTCATCGTACAATTATTTTCTCTTACACCTGAAGAAGGTAGCAATTGTCCACCGAAAGCCCGTGAATAAAAGATTCTGTTTGAAATAATGTCATCCGACCACTCCATTGAAAACTCCAACAATAATATAAATGTTTTTTCTTGTCTAATAAACTCCTACGCTATCCCGTGCTTTATTTCTTCAATACTCTCCACTTCCTTCAACACTGGTGTCCCATAAACACAAACACAACCCATTACTCCCTGCTTGTTAAACAACCTAGAGATTCTAGAGTAAAGAAAATCGACCATTGAATTGAGCCAAATATATTATTAGGAAAGCAAATTGAGCATTCTTTTAGCATTTCTATCATTTCATCTGATTCTGCCATGGTGAATTCACCAGCAGTCATAGATTTCGCAACATTATTCACCAAAAACCCAATACTCCATATGAACTATTTGTAACTGGTCCAAACATGTGTATTGGCTTACTTGAAAATATTTTTAAACGGAATTATTTGTTTTCTTTATGTTGCCAATGATATAATACGCAATTTTTAATACTTTATTTAAAAATTGTTTAACTACTAGTTGCAACTGTTCGTACTATTGGTATATTGTTAAACCTATTTGTAATTATGATTGATTTTGATGCATTTTTGTGATTAATAAAAGAGAAGATATGAGTAATGGATTTGGGACAAGTTGTTTGGTTTTTTACGGTAAGGGTGTAAAAGAAAAGAAAAGTCCACGGAATAGCAAAGAATAAGATGTACTCTTAGCATTAGGTGTATGGTTTGGACTGATAGCTTGCGGCGGGAGTATGGGTACTTGGGCTGTACTTTTTTGTGAAAAGTACAATGTGAGAGCTGTAAATGTTGTCTCGTTTCGTTGACTTTGTGTGTACGGGCTAATAGAACATAAATGCATAGTACTGGCCATGCTTAAAATTTCTCACAGACATTGAATCGGATGGATGGATTTGAATTATTAATGAGATCGAATTTGTGAGAAATTATGGACAGAAGTTTTGTTGAATATTTTAGCAATAAAAAATTTTGGTTAGGAATTAAATGAATTTATATACAGTCTTTTTCATTTATTGTGATTTTTTAAAATCTTTGGTTCAAATTGGTTGTGTATATTTCAAATAGATAACTGAAATGTTTGATTTTGAACCTAAAATTCCACGAGGGACTCATTGTAGACTAGGAATACAGTTGTAAAAAAATAAGGTTTTAGGGTTTGCAATGCAAGCTGTGTTCTGAACAGATAATATATTTCAATTTTTGTTTTTGTTTTGCAGGAATACGAAAGGTTCCTTTGTTGAGTTAAGACAACTCCTTATATTTATGTGATGACAGAAATGGCATATGACATTCGGTCGTGGAAGTGAGACAGATGGGTTACCTTCGAAGTGAATTTTTGTTGTTCTGGTTTACTCAAAGTCATGCACTTGTACCAGGGTTTCGTGCGCTTGCGTGACTAGGAATGTACGTATTATAATAATTGAAGGGTCTGAATTCTTGTCTGAGGGTTCGGTGTGTGTTGTATATTTATATTTCCATGCACTCGTATGCGTCCTTTCACTGTTTCACTTTCAATTAGAGTGTGAATCCTTTCGCCTTATAGTAAATGGGGCGTGGTGAATTTAATGCTTGTTCTGTTAGAGTAAAATTATTCTCAGGACCGTGGGGATTTCCAGCCCCACATTGACTTTGAAAATGTGTCGGATGTACACAAGAAGTCCTCTGCATGTTTGAAATTGATTACACAGATTGGACAAAGGGTTCAGGTAACATTCGTTTTCAGTTATAACAGATCGTAAAATATGAATGATGTGACCTATTCGGATGTCATCCATATTTTTAATAAAAAAAATTTATTCATTTTTTTATTTCATGTCATTCCAACAATACTACTGTGTTAATTAGTTTTAATTACTACAGTCTACTTTGAATTCTTGAACAGCAAGTGTGCCTCAAGTCATCACTTTCCTGGTTTCCAAAACTTTTAGCTTATTGCAGAACTTCCTTACCAACAAATCATGTCTAAAACTAATCTTTAATGGCATTAAAACACAAGGTGACCACGGGTAATACCGAAAAATCATTGTGCTAGCCCGGATACTGAAACCGCCCGATTAGGCAGTACATACATCATCGTGTCACACCGGGAGAAACCTATCAAGCATTGTCTACTACTACTGAGCCACTCAAAGCACCACCACCACAAATTCATGAATCTTGACTGGAATAACTATCGGTAAGTTTTAGTAGATCTTTAGTAAAAATTTGACTCATACAAAGAGGAGGAACTACACATAATAATTTTATCGTCTACAGGAAAAAATTAACAGCTAAAAAAGCCAGTTTATATCA
>JAQIXO010000294.1:0-23724 GCA_034700305.1 Protaphorura armata
TATCACCCAGGAACACCCGGAAGCACTCAATATATCCCTGGACGACCAGGAACGACCGAGTATCACCCAGGAACACCCGGAAGCACTCAATATATCCCTGGACGACCAGGAACGACCGAGTATCACCCAGGAACACCAGGGACCACTGAATATATTCCAGGAAAACCAGGAACTACCGAATATCACCCAGGAACACCCGGAACCACCGAATATATTCCTGGACGGCCAGGAACTACGGAGTATCACCCAGGAACACCAGGAACCACTGAATATATTCCTGGACGACCAGGAACTACGGAGTATCACCCAGGGACACCAGGACAATGTTCCTGCCCTTGCAATGGTTAAGCCTGAAACTCAGAATTTCAGATTATATTTCTTCCTTAATCCATTTCTTTTTAAATCTTCAATTCGAATTAAAAATTGTCATTACTTGTCTTAATTGTAAATAAAAATTAATGTGTTTTCGGTCTTTAATAAAAATATTATTAGATTGCATTTATTCCAACGCTTGGCTTATTAATATTCCCTCAACGAAACAGAAGAATCGACAACAACTACAACGAAACGGCGGGGGAGGATCCAACCAGAAATGCTGTACTACACTTTTGCTTAAATACTCTGGTTTTTAATATGAAGTCATTGACCACTCTACCCGTACCGTTTTTCGCTCATAATTAAGTTCAGACTTATTACTGCTACGTTGACCATGATCTAGAGTTTGTACAATTTAAGTTCTGTTAATTACGAATATGGTTCGGACTCGGGCGCCGCGCCGCAATGTTAATGTTATACATAAGTTATCTATCCTTTTATCAAATGAGATAAATTGAGTGTAATTTGAACCATGCAGTTTAGTTTCTCACTGGTACAATTTTTCCACTGGTCATTTCAGCTCGGATGTTCAGAGTTTGATATTGAATTGTACGCTCGTATCTTGCACACAAACTGATAAGTCATAACACTGACTCACTCACTCGTGGTATTCAATTCGACTACACAGTTCTGGGAGAAAATTAAAATAATCCTAGGAGCCGAAACGTTTTATAATAACGAAAATTATTATAGTCAAAATTCAAAATGCCGGAGTACAAACTGACTTATTACGATATCCGTGGGTTAGCGGAACCAATCCGGATGTTGTTTGCAATGGCAAGAGTTCAATTTGAAGATCACAGATTCAAATTCGAAGAACGGGAAGAAATAATTAGAGGTAGTGGTAACATATAACTTTATTAATTTTGTTACAGTTCTATATATATTTAATATTTTCAAGTTAATTTGTAAAATATAGCCACACCCTTGGGTCAAGTACCCGTTCTCTACATTGACGGGAAACCTTTGGGCCAATCCATGACAATCTGCAGGTTTTTAGCAAAGGAGTTCCATCTTGTGGGAGAAAATACTTGGGAAGATACCAAAATGGACGAGCTGGTTGATTTTCAGACTGATCTCACTCTAGGTACCCGATACCGACCCAATTTTTAACATCCAGATTTTTCTAAAATTAAAACCTACACAAATCTGTATTATATTACAGAATGGGCCAAATGGCATTACCAGCGTGATGCTGGGAAAAAAGCGGAAGCAAAAATTTGCATGGACGCCGCGATTCCAAAATTCCTGGCAAAACTGAATGAGATTCAAGGAAAGAATGGCGGGGATTTCTTAGTTGGCCGTAAGGTGTCATGGGCTGACATTGTGTTTGCTAATAGACTTGAAGAGATGGAGTCCACAGTCTCGAATGCCCTTCTGAATGACTACCCTAATTTGAGAAAGTTAAAAAATGCAGTGTTTTCAATCCCAAACATCAACGCCTTTGTCAATTCTCGTCCGCCGGAGTTCGAATGGTGGAAGTTATTGTAGTTTCGGAGTTGGAAGTTTGGAACAGATTCTGACATCCCCGTAACTCGTTACGCCAATTGCAGTCCTAATATCATATATTTTAAAATAACTTCATGTGATAAATTCAAATTTTAACTCAATAATTAGTTGTCGCGCGCGATAAAAAGGAGAATGAAAAGAATTACGTTCTACTGACAATCTGTCCAAAATTGTTTAATTGTATGCAACAATAGATTTGTACATATGCGAGTGGTACTAGCTTAGCATCTCGCTATGTTAAGGTTTGAATTCCTGCACTGTCTACAAAGTCTATTAGAAATAAACAAAATGTTTCATATTTGACCTTGACTTTCATTCGGATTTGATTTTATTAGCGTCATTTCATATAAGACATTGTAAGTAGGCTAAAACTTCATCAGAAGTTCTAATAACATTAAACTATTGAGTATTACAGTATACAGTGTTCACTTCTCATGGAGAAAATGCAATTGAATTTTTAATACGTAAATACAACATGGTGTAAACAAAGTTAACAAAACGGAAAACGGAACAATCTGAAGTATTCCAAATAATTATGCGGTTGTCCGTTGTCGATTCCTCGAGAAAATGGGTTACTTACAATCGTCAACTTCAAAATTGCCATTCAGATACGCTATTCAGGTGAGCCAGAAAGTAAAGGCTTAAATTTTATATAATTACAATGACAATCACAGAGTACATATAATTATTTTTCTTCTACCCGTTCATTAAATACCCAGTTAAAGTATGAAAGTGCATGAGCTTTCTCTTCTTCCTGTCCCTACTAAATAAATACAGTAAAATATCCATTCCATGTTCAATGTGTATGTTATGTCTTTTATGTATGTGCTTTTGAACAGTCAAGCTTGTTAAAAGTTAATTTCTGTCCAGTGCAATAGAACAGAATGTCACACTCACTCTCACCTTAATAGAAAGTTTGAGTTTCATGACACTAATACCAACAATAGTATCTAAAATCACAGAATCCGTACTTCCGTATACAATAAACCCTTGTCTCACCTGCAAATGGCACAAGTTATCCAGCCGAAATAATGAAATATTATTTCTGTACCCCGATTAAAATGGGAACGTCGGATTAATATATTAATGCTGATCCTGAATAAGGGAATGAAGTCTGCCCAAATTCTCTACTGT
Source organism: Protaphorura armata (assembly GCA_034700305.1). NCBI lineage: Eukaryota > Metazoa > Arthropoda > Collembola > Poduromorpha > Onychiuridae > Protaphorura > Protaphorura armata. The sequence goes on from JAQIXO010000294.1 coordinate 3,019, forward strand.
TGTTTGCACATAGAAAATACTGAATTCAACATAAAATTGAAGCAAAGTCAGGTTTTAAGGTTAACGTAAAAAATCAGTTATCAATTATTTGGACAACGATTTGTTTGTAATTTAAAAATGACAAACTTTGACCTCCGCTCGATTAAATTACCTGGTAGAATTATTACCTACTTATCGGAGAGTATTATGAAGGTATAGGAGATTTCATATGAGGAAGTTAAAATCCTATTTGTAAAATTTAGAACCCAAGAATTCAGGGATTGCAATTTTAATTTAGAAACCCAGGATTTTTGTTTTCATGATGATGGAGTTGGAGTTGCAGATGTTGCAAATGATTGAGTTGCAAATGATGGAGTTGCAGATCCGGGTATCTTATTCACAACCACACCCACTTCTGCTTGGCTTTTCTTCCTCATTTCAATTAGGAGTAAAATTGCTCCTATGACAGTAGGAACGAGTGCACCCAGCCCGATCATCCAACAGAAATACTTTGCATAATTGAGTGGTCCGTCCGAGAATCCAATCAAATACCTCTGGATTGTGTCAATGAGTGCTTCCTGTGATAATAATTTATAATGATTTTGTATGAAATGTGAAAAAAAAAATTCAGACCTCACCTCTTCAATCCAGATGAGGGGCCAAACATTTTTATTTCCTCCAGTCCAAGGGTCCATGTGGATGTCAATGGTGACATGCCCAGTTCCAAGGGTACTGTGTCGTATCTGATCAGCCACTGATGCATTCGTAAGTGCCACCTGGATATAGAGCGGAAGAGGGAGTTCCATCCAGACTTGCCAAGTCTTATGCAGAGGGGCCAAACTCATGGCCTAATTTAAAGTAAAATGAAAACAAGAACAATCTGATGAGTAAATTAATTAAAAATAACTTTTTATTACACGAATGAATTAATATAGTGGTAACCGCGCACAATTGGGAACCAAAATCTGAGGAATGTGTAGAATCCGGCGTTGACAATCCAAATCCCAATCAAGAAACCAATTCCATGGAGGATGAGAAGATATGAGATAAAGTTTATCATTTCAAATGAGCTCAAACTTCGTTGAGGTCCAACACTACACTCTTATAATTAAACGAGTACATTTTATAGATGTGTTCTTCCATGGAAAAATTTGTAAGACTGTGTGGTGGGTTAATAAAGTCATCACTAGAAAAATAGACGAAGAAAATCAATATAGAGCTGAGTTGAGCTGAGTTGACGTGTGTGAAGTGAAATGATTTAATGAATCTTTTAAATAAGTGGACCATTTCGGTTTGAGTATCGACCACTCGATAGGAAATGGGCCAATGCCGAAACAGGGACCTCGAAAAGCTTTTTGCCTTGTACAGTTATGCATAATGAACAATTTAATTCAGTTTGCCTGGTAAGCCATTGTTTCATTCCGCCTTGAATCAATTATTAATAATAGAAATAGAATAAACTGCGGCGCAGTGCTGGGTAAACGGGAAAGACCGAATTTATGAACGGTTGAAAGGGAAACGCAGGCAATGCAAATATTTTAGTGCCCAGTGAGTGAGTATTCGGAGGATTGAGCCTGAGCGTCAACTTCCATTACGGTATAATGGAAATTCGAAGAAAACAGCTGAAACTGGTCTCTTGTGAGTTTCATTGCATGTTCTGAATACCTCACCGTTTAAAAAATTCATAGTGACATTACATTCGCATTCCATGCCCCAGCCATTCCATGACGTTGACGTCCGCTTACTGACTAACTACCGCCAACTGAAGTGAAAACTTAATTAATATCTGTATACCTATACATTCTATTGACGTAAATTCTGCAAGTTTAATACTAACTGTGACTCCAATTGGTTTCTTATATTTTAGTATTTCTTTATTTCATGGATTTCCATGACGACGATTAACAAAACATTCCTAGAATCAGTTAAAAATTAAACAAACGAGGGTAGGAGTGAAAATGACTCGCAAAACTGGGAATGGGATTTGCGTGCATTTGAAAAATACATTTTGGACGATGGAGATCACCAAGAAACTTGTACTCCAAGTATTCACTGGAGGGTCAGCTGGAATTGCATTCCTTTTCATCATGTTGGCAATGTTTGGTTTCACTTCAAAAAAATATTACCATGATGACAAGATTGGAGTTCAATTTGTACGTGTCCATCTAAATAAAAAATATTGTCTGTGTAAGATATTTTGTTGAATGTGATTATAAATTATGCTCAATTTTTTTAGGGAATGATATTCGACCTTGAAACACAGGAATCCAGAATGTGGGCTCGAGTCCCAGGTGCAATTTGTGTTAGATCCACTATTTATAATATCTACAAGGTGGAGGAGAATGGAGACAAGACGCCGAGAGACTTTTCAGCTTTGATGCCCGTAAGTCTTGGTCATATAAAATTTTCAAATCGGTTAATCAGTCATAATTGTTGAATACAAATATTTTTTGTTCATTATTACAATAATTAAATTTTGTTAGATTGCCCGAGCTGTACACGGAAATATAGATATTAAATTTGAAATCTCTCGAGCAAATGAGACAGAGTTTCCTGACTTGGAAGCCAGGAATCAGGTCGTGGTTCCAATGGGGTATCTCAGCAGGGTATGGATAAAAATATAAAAATAATAATTAGTACACCATTGCATTGCCCTCAATAAAAAATGTAGTCTATGGATGACAAATAAATTTATTATTGTAAATCCCACGTGCAGTAGCGCAGCGCCAGTCGCATGTTAACTAAATATGCCTAATACGCGTTTCAGAATTCAACGCTGATCAGCATTTTCCGCTATGTGCTACTGATGGGAGCAATTGTCCTGAATCATTGGACTTTCTTCAATGTCATGGCTGCGATGTATGCTGTGGGAACTATCCTCCTTGGGATTCTCCTCAGATTCAGAAATAGAAAGAAAAAACGAAATTTTGTGACGCACATTAAAGAAGAGATGGAACCCCCACGCCCGTCTCTGTATTCAAGGCTCAAACACTTTTTCTCAAAATATAGGGCTACCTCAGGCCTCTGAATTGAGTCAAATTATTTCTCTACTATACTCTACTCATATAATATATTTGTTCCATGCATAGACCGAACGTTTAGGGGTGTTTCTCTGTATATATTTTTTGGAATAATATTTTTGTTGTTTAACTACCTCATAATATTTATATTACATTCAATTTGCAATACAAAGCAGTCCCCAAAAGGCGGGAGCCATATTGTCGAATGTTTGCATGAAAAATAAATAAGAGCAAATAAATAATAGATATTTGCGATAATATCTTGACGACATTTTTATCATGCAATGATGCAAAATGTCATATGCTCCATTGCATACGATATTTGGAACTTTATTACGCTTAGGTTAACCGGCAAATTTCAATTATGCAGACCACCTTTTGTACAGATTTCTAAATATGTTTGGAACACAAGACCAAGGTGCTGCGCTTCAATTAATTCGATTGATGTAATTAACACGGGGATTCTGTCAACGTCGTCAATTCATCCTAATCGCTCACGAGCGCTAATAGACATGAGTACGGAGTTTTTCCTAGGGAAAGTAATTCCCAATCCCAAATCGTAAAAAATGCCCATACATCAGATTTGATTTGAAAATTCTAAGCGTTGAAGAGATTCAACGACCATCCATTTCCAAGTCAATGGTTCCTATTGTATGAACCAAACTTTAATTCTTGAATGAATTACAATTCCCACTTTCCTTTGAAATATTGGCATATCAAATTATGAAGTTATTAAATAAGTACGTAGACCTGTCGGATAATTCCACCCGCGCTCACTGTTAAATCAATGCGGTGTTTCAATACCTGTTGTGGCAGGAAAACCCAATTCATGACATGTTTAATAAAATCATAAATTCTTTAAAATTCTTCAGATTTTACATCATACTTTATCATATATTCCTTATGGATTTTTTTGAAATACGACCCTGCGAATATTCGCCGTCTCCGCTCGTCCAACAGAAAAGGATCAGGCCTCCAAGATTGAAATTAAAAATTTAGTAGTCTCTCCCATATGCATTGCAACCAGTTTCAAAACGAACGCAGTGAAAGCACAATATTTAATTAAATCGTGGTATTTCATAAGTTTTAGGGCGGAATAAATATTCTGTCCATCTCAATTTATGTGGTACGTAAATAATCTGTAAGTTTCTAGGACGATGGTTGTGTTGTGAAATCTTTTTTTTGGAGAAGGAGACATTTTTGGTATGCTTGTCGTCAATTGTTCTTGAACAGGCTTAATGGAGGTTGAGGCGGACATAGCCCAGACCGGGCGGATCATCACATGGGCACATAAATTGGGATTAAGTTCTTATATCAATGGGATCCACGTACACAACGAGTCGAGAAAATAGTGAAACGAACTGACTGGCATCGCAGGGTCGCCGTGTTAACTGTATTGTTCATTATCAGGGTCTCAATTTTAATTACTACAGTTCTAAACTGGGGAAAGTTAAACCTTCAAAAATTTCAGGATTTTGCACAAATAACATTATCAGCTTGTACATTTCTATCGGTTGTGTTTGACATTCATGGGATTTTGAAGTTTGACGAGATCATGAGAATGCTCAATAGTTTCCACATTCGTAAACGAGGATTCGCAGGTAAGATTAATTTAGAACGGCAGGAATAACCTCCTAGGAGGATCCATAGTTAAGAACTGCAGGCATAACTGGAATATATAACAATTGATAATTATTTATTTTACGATTTAGATACATACGGAAGGAAGGATATTCCGAAACAAAAAATGATGTCAGAAATTGTCATTTTGGTAATCACGGCTTCCCTTTTGGCACTCGTACCATTTGGATGTGGAGTATATTTAATATGCGATGAATGTCACACGTTATCCCTTCCACCCTTCCATCTGATGTCAAACGCGGGCAATCATTTCTGTGGGTGATTTTCATGGTAATCCTCCAAGGGATATATATTTTTTGCCAGCTCTCCAGCCTCATCATTCCAACGGTTGTCGCAGCATCATTAGTTTTATTCCAACTCCAAGTATTCAATGAATTATGGTGAGTTATCACGCATTTCTGGTATGTATAATGTTATGTGTGTATTCCCAACAATTTAACGTATAAATTTTGTTAAAGTGGCAACAATGAACAATCATGGACAATCCCAGCGTTTCGAAATATTCGAAACGGCATTAAATATCTGAGATCATCTGCAATAGTCAACAATCAAATGCATGAGGTCACGGTAAAATCACTCTACCCGTTCACAGTGAGCTATCTTATGTTAGTACTGGCATTTCTAAACTTCTGTCTTCTCAACTCATTCATCCCACACATCGTACGATTGTGCATGACAACTCTTCAATTCATTCTTATCGCCTACCTGTACTGCTACATTAATATTCCATCACAATGGGAAGGGAAGTGTAACGCTTACCTGGACGCCATTGACTTCACGGACAAGAAAAGAAAGTACACTCGAAGAGTTCTGAAATCTTTACAGCCACGTACAGTTATGTTCGGCTCATTCTTTAAGCTTGGAAGGGAATCATGCCTTATAATGCTGCATACTGTAATTGATTGGACTGTTACTATGTTATTCACAATTGGGAAGATCTAAAAATAAAAATTTATTCAAAAGCTCAAAACAATTTATAAGATTTTCTTAAAACAATTTACAAGGTTTTCTTAAAAAAAATTGATTTGCTCAAAACTCTTTGGAACATTTGATTACTTGATCAGAGATTTTATAGGTTTTGATTATTTTATCAGAGATTTTGCATTTTCCAAGATTTTATCACATTTGCTCCGAAATCAGATTCAGATTCAGACCACGTTTAAGTTAAATGTCAACCAATTCAACAGCGATACGTGTAAATTCGTACGAACTAACACAAAGACAAAACCATTCTGTCAAGTAAAAAAAAATTGGATTGTTAACAAATGGATTCTCCCAACGTCGTCGATTCATCCAAATCATTCACGAGCACTTGCACATGTCCATTTTCATACTTCGAATTGTTTGTAGTCATTATTCCAATATCAACCCTTGTTGTACTACTCGTGGCTTCCCAGACGTCTAACGTTGTGTAATCCTTCAACAATAAATTTTATGAGTTCAATTTGATTACTTTTAAGCTTTGTTTGATTAAATTTTCCAAACCTCTGATAAATAAATCGTATTCAAGTAATTCTTCAAGAATTCCGCGACATCTGTAAAGCTGGGACGGTCCTCTGGCTCCATGGCCCAACAATTCGACATGAGACCGTTCCTGTAATTAGAAAATTGCCGCCCTTACAAATTACTCACACAAGAAACGGAAAATTCTGTATTGATCTGACAATGGAGGATTTCCGTGTTCTGGTGGCAAGAGTCTCAGACCATCAAGTAATTTCGTTACAAAATCCAATGTGAATGATAGACCTGAGTACGGTGTGTTTCCAAGGGAAAGTAATTCCCAAATCGTAACACCAAATCCCCATACATCAGATTTAATTGAAAATTCTGAGCGTTGGAGAGATTCAATGGCCATCCATTTCCATGGCAATGGTTCCTACGTACAAACCTACCTTTAATTCTGTGAATTATTAAGTGGTTGGTATATTTTACAACTTGCCTGGTTCTTTTTTACATAGGCGGAGTATTCGTATAACTTTCTCGATAGACCGAAATCACTGACTTTTGCAACCATTTTATCCGTCAGTAGCACATTTCTCGTCGCAAGATCCGCATGAATAACCTGTTTCCATACAATTGTAGATTTTACAAGAGAGCAAGACTCAAAAAATACATTGGCAAATATGAGTGCTCACCTTCTTGCACTCCAGGTACTGCATAGCCAGGCTGATTTGGTAGGCCCATTGGAGTAAAGTCTTAATGTTGAAGCTAGAAGCAAAATAAAAATGTTATTATAACTAGAAATACCTATACCTAAAGAGGAATGTAAATTTCAAACCTTGCACTCTGAATCTCATTGAGTTCTAAATTGAGATCCCCGTCTTTAAACTGGTCGCGATTTTTCTTCAGAAAATTTTCAATGCTACCGTTCGAGCAAAATTCCACGACGATGTGCAACTGTCCTTTATGTGTATATAAATTGTATGAATGAATTTTCATTTAATGAGTCACGAAAGTCAAGTTAATCAAACCTAATTGTAAAAACTTCGTCTGAGCTCCTACGAGGGACACTAGATGAGAATGATTCCCCAAATAAATCATGAGTTTCAATTCTGACAACAAGGCGATTATATAACCCTTCTCAGCCCCGGCCTTGGTTGTTTTAACAGCGACATCTAGTCCATTATGCGAGCCTTTGAATACAATACCGAATGCTCCACTTCCAAGAATGGTCATGTAGTCTGTAATTGAAAAGGGTTTCTCGAAATTTGGATGTTCCTATGTAATTTTATTCATTTAAACTCACCAATGCCTAGTTCACATTTTGGGATTTCGAAGTCAGCATTGTAAGGCGCTCGCTCGAAACTACTGTCCTTATCGTTTGCACCATCCAGTTTGCCTTCAAAGAATTCAGCTATTTCAGCCTTAGTTAACACATTCTAGGAAAATAATAAAGGTTGGCTGTCACACGGTCATAGTAAAAGTAGGGATACTAGAATTCTTCAGTTTCACTAAGCAGGTACAATATGTATAAAGGATTCGCAATTAACAGTGCCAAATAGAATCGGTTCACACTGCTCCGTTTCCTATTATGGCCATTGAACTTGGGCTCCAAATTAACTTTCATGGCGAACTTCAAGCCAACACCTATATTTTTTGCATCTTTGAGTGTAGTAGCCGCCACAATTATCGCGACACGTACTCTGCCTAATTTCAACGGCCGCAAATGACCGAATAATTGGCGTCTGCGTTAACTTATACCTTCCGGATTAAACGGAGTTATGTTGAATAAATGCTGGGTCAAAAAGTTCAAAACACGATTGAACGCCCGGTCGATTAATCGGTATGTACTAATAAGTTTTCTAAGTGTTATCATTTATCAAGTAAACGGTAGGTCACATAAGCCGACTAAACATAATTAATACCTGTCTCCGGTAATATCTTTGTGATATTCGGCATGAAACATCTGCAATTACATATACCGGGGTTATAATCATGATAATCGCAGCCAACACAGCGACAATTATTGAAGGAATAGAAAATTTGTCAGATGTTGTACAATTTTCGTTGCGGAATCCGCACACAGGAGAGTCTGAAGGTGCTCTGCCGCCAACAAAGTCAATTCGGACGGCACGAAATAACTTGAGTTTCTGCAATCTCACGAGGTCTTGTGTATTGAAAGCCTTAAGGTGTTAAAGTAAAATTCTACAACTTACTCTGATTTGATTTTTTAAATAAACTGGTATTATTTGTTTAGAATGTCTACGTTACTCACCGTAAATCCGCTGTCTCCTACTATTGGATAAAAAGTGCCAACAGGAAGCTTTGCGTGATCAAAATGGTGTTCACCAACCGTATAATTTGGTTGGTAGGCTACGAGAGTGTAATTTCCTTGAGTGTCTCCATTTTCATCGATTATGAAACGTAATCCCGTAATGCCTTTGAATGTCAGGAAAATGATTTTAGGACAGAAACAATTCAGCTAAAAAATTTTAAATCTGCAAAATGTTAGAGACTTACTTTCGTAAGATCTTATGTTGACGATTGCCTCAAATAACTCGATTCCATTTCGAGCCTTTCGCTGCAACATCTCAAAGTCTGTTTTATCATTCCAAATGCTGTGCAATGCTCTCGCGTACAAAAACACAGAGTCATACAAATTTGCAGCAGAAATAGGTGCGTGTTTGACGTATAACCCACCGAAAGGATCCGAGAAATTAAAATTCTGTTTTCCGTGATCGGTCACATTTTTTGAAAACTGTATGTAGGTTTCAGCGCCAACAAGAGGGCTCGGAGTCACGACCAGCAGTGATCTCACTCTTTTTTCGTCGGAGGCAGTTAAATTAGAATATAAGGTGGTATCATATATCGATCCTACAGAATATTAGAAAGAAATTAGATTAGCTAATGAATACTGTAATTAGACAATTATGAATTTGGTTTTAATAAATAAATACGGCAGAGCAGTTTACACCAAATTGGCTGATTTCTTGATACGTGCTCAACATTTATGGAAGTACCTTCCCGAAAATTCTAACCGTTTCGTCCTTTTAATACACATGGGGGCATTGCATGCGGAGTCTCATCCCTGCCGTTTTTATTTGCAAGTCCGATACGGTGTAGACTTTCTGAATGGGTCGTTCACATAAGTTGTTCAGGACGTCTAGGGCTACAACGCGTCAAGAGATCTGCCCATTTTAACACCCTTTCACCATTCTGATGTATCCTTATTGTCTATGCAGTATTTAAATGTTTCATCAATTGTACTTACTCCATAAATATCGGAAAGATTCTTTGTAGTCATAGATATCCAGATTGACGAATATCACCATCTATTCTCCCTTGTCAAACAATCGTAAGTCTTCCATTGTTTCCATCATTTTGACTAGATCAGATTTTCCGCCAATGAATACGTATACTATTAGCATATAAAATGCATTAGAAATTTCATTTTGTAGGGCAGTATCTGAATTTTGCTAGGCGCTATGAATTTTTTTTTGTAATTTAAAATATATTTCATGCTCCACCCTCTACCTCTTGTATTGTTCATGGTGACGTCAATAATGCCAAACCATCCTATTATCCCATCCAGGCTATTATAATTTGCCATATGTACTCCCATTCCTTCAGCCCTTGCCCGTGCGGACAGCTTATGAGCCACTGACAGAAACTGTGGTAAATCAAGTCTGACGTCAACAATGATTGAGAAGGTTTTCCAGTTGTAATGACTCAATAGGCCGATCACAGACTCGACAACTTGACTATCCGAAGTCGTAGTTCTAACAAATGTTGGGAACTTGAGTTTATCCGAAACAGATTTGTCCTTACAATTCTGAAATTATTTATACTATCCATTGGAAAACCGGAAAACTCAACCACCATATATTCAATATATTGCATGTATACATATGGCATTTTCCCTGGGTTCTCGGACAAGCCCTCACTACGAATCAGATAAACTTCATCTGTTCAAATCATAATTATCCCACCCAGAAGAAGTCACGAAGAGTCATTCCCCGTGCCTCTTAATGTAATGTAATTCATCTACATTGGTTGGCTGTAGCGTTATGGCTCCCTCTCAGAACCCCAAATTACTTTACGGGGCATGGGATACCGTTCGTGACCTCTAGGGGCACAATTATCATTTGAACAGACGAAATTGATTGATATATTGTTGGTCAGGGCATGCCTTAGGACCAGGGAAAAAATACATCGGTTATGGGTGGCTGGTACACATGGCCGATGCTCACATACGAAATCATCAAACGATTCGAAGCTGCGGCAACTGTAGCTTCAGCTGCGCATGAAATCTCTGGGCCAAAGAACGCTGCCACGTTTTCACACATCATATCCGTCATAACTTTTGTGCCTTTTAGGGTGTCACCCTATAATTTGTCGTAAATATGTATTGTTAAATTGTAATTAAAATTACCACAATTACCAATTATGTTTTGTCAATTATACCTCCGTGTCCTTCCATTTTAGAACGAGGTTAACACCGGGAAGTATATCAGACCTAGCATTAATATGGCTAATGGCGAGACTAATTGCACCGGCAACATTTAACCCTTGTCTCTCCGGATTAGTACCTCTCACGGCTGGGAGAAATCCCAAGGTCAGGTCGTTTAGTGGTTGTCCTAGAATATTTAAGACTAGTAATTATCAGATGTTAAATCATACCGAGACTAAGCTCACTTAACTACATAGAGCTTTTATTTTTTAACCTATCACGGAATTCTCTGTACATCTACATATGAATACGCAACAGTACAGAAGAGTGGGCAAGAGTAAATGTGTTGAAATCGAAGCTTCGAGAGTATCCAAAAATATCCCGAATAATGATTAGACTGTTTTAATTATAGTTTATTACCTGAATATGTTGCGAAAAGACAAGTTTCAAAAATCAGGGTAAAATAGGCTAATACTCTAGTACTTCTCATTCTAAAATCTATGTATTTATTGTGAGACGGATGATTTTGTGAATTCAATTCGTGAACTTTCCAAATGAAAAATTCTATGAATTTTAATTCCTGGTAATGTATTAAGGTTTGCCTCTCCCGCCCGGGCGCCGCGGGCTCCCGCGCCGCGGTTTCTCTGAGATTGTAAAAATTGCTAACAGCGCATCGACGGCGCAATGGTTTCCGCCAGTCCTATTGCTGGAGACGGCTTACAATTTTTTGTCTGAAACTTTTTTTAAAGTGTCCGTTATTGTTTAGAAGGGTTACTAGTGCTTGAATTTTTTTAAAAAAATGTTTGCAATTTTTACAATCTCAGAAAAACCGCGGCGGCGCGTCCGCGGCGCACGGGCGGGAAAGGCCATCCTTAATTTAAGTTCTATTTCGTATTTCAAATAACAATACATATGAAGATCAAAACCATTTGTTAAAATTGTAGCCCTGCGCTGTGCGATTTGAACTCTTTCGTATTTTGGTTTTCATTTACCTGGCTTGGCACTCAGCCTTAATTGAATTTTGCGTAATACATTAGTTTTCAGATTAGTTCTGAATATTCGATTCGATACTCATAAATTAAATGTATAATTCATGGGTATGTTTCCCGGACGACAGTTATGTTGTGAAATCGTTAATGGTGAAGAAGACATTTTTCGAATGCTTGTCTTCACTCTTCAGTAATACTTCATTGGCAAAGATTTCATGGAGGTTGAGTCTGACATAGCCCAGATCGGGCGGATCATTACATGGGCACATAAATTAGGATTAAGTTCTTATCAATGGGATCCACACACACAACGAGTCGAGAAAATAGTGAAACGAACAGAATGGCACCGCAGGGTTATCCTTCTAATTATATTTTTCATCATCAGGATCTCAATTTTAATTTCTACAGTTCTAAACTGGGGAAAATTAAACCTTCAAAAATTTCAGGATTTTGCACAAATAACATACTCAGCTTGTACATTTCTATCGGTTGTGTTTGACATTCATGGGATTTGGAAGTTTGACGAGATCATGAGAATGCTCAATAGTTTCCACATTCGAAAACGAGGATTCGCAAGTAAGAATAATTTAGAACGGCAGGCATGAATGACCCCCATCAGGGTGACCAGTTGTACTACTCAAATGGCGAGTACAATACTCAAATTTCGCCTTCGTACTCAAATACTCAAATGGAGCTTGAAATACTCAAATTTCAAAATTCGAGAGTAAAATGAAAATTGTGCCCAAGAAGACATGAATACTATCGTGAGTTTCAGTATTCTGCAAAATTTTGTATTGAAAGAAGCGGATTGGGGGTAGTTAGACTCAGCATTACCTAAGAACTATTCTCTATGTTTTAACATACAACACAAAGTATGCTCCAAAGCAACGTGGGGTTACCGGAGTTGGGCAACACAGAAAATTAATGCAAATGTGTGAATCTTTACAGAGTCCAATCCATAAACTCCAGTATTTCCTGCCTTCTAACATACATTAGAACATTACCATTACGAAAAACACCAAATATTTGAGCGCCGCGCGTGCTAATAACCAAAAGAAACTGCGATTTGGAATGTTTTCGGGTGCTCTTAATAAGTTTCAGTTATATCCTGAATTCTTGTACACATACTATTATTATCTTTCGGAGTGTCGCAAAATAATTTGACTTAAAAAAAATGACTTAAGGTCGGCAAGAGGCCGGGGGCGGGGGTTGTGAATTTTTGGCTTGGGCCACGGCAAGTGCCACCAGTAGTGTCACGATGGCAAGGCAAAACATTTATGTCATAAATGAACCCGTGCGTGGTATACAGATTTTTAAAAGTTACTGTGAATACTCAAATCGTGTACGAAAATACTCAAATCGCATTGACAAAAGCTGGTCACCCTGGACCCCCTAGGAGGATCCACAGTTAAGAACTGCATGCATTACTGGAATTTATAAGAATTGATAATTTACGATTTAGATATATACGGAAGGAAAGACATTCCGAAACGGAGAATGATATCACAAATTGTCATTTTGGTAATGACGGCATCCCATTTGGCACTCGTACCATTTGGATGTGGAGTATATTTAATCTGTGACGAATGTCACATGCTAACACTGATACTTCCATCTGTCGTCAAATGCGGGCAATCATTTCTATTGGTGGTTTTCATGGTATTCCTCCAAGGGATATACATTTTTTGCCAGCTTTCCAGCCTCATCTTTCCCACGGTTGTCGCAATATCATATGTATTATTCCAACTCCAAATATGTAATGAATTATGGTGAGCCGAAATAAAATATATCTCTGGTATGTATCTAATGTGTGGATTATTTGCAGTGGCAAGAATGAACAATCATGGACAATCCCAGCGTTTCGAAATATTCGAAACGGCATAAAGTTTCTGAGATCAGCTGCAATAGTCAACAATCAAATGCGTGAGGTCATTGGGAAATATCTCTACCCTTTCACAGTGAGTTATGTTATGTTAGTACTGGCATTTCTAAACTTCTGTCTTCTCAACTCATTCATCCCACACATCGTACGATTGTGCATGACAACTCTTCAATTCATTCTTATCGCCTACCTGTACTGCTACATTAATATTCCATCACAATTGGAAGGGAAGAGTAACGCGTACTTGAACGCCATTGACATCACATACAAAAAAAGAAAGTACACTCGAAGAGTTCTGAAATCTTTACAACCACATACAGTTACGTTCGGCTCGTTCTTTAAGCTTGAAAGGGAATCCTGCCTCATAATGCTGCATACTGTGATTGATTGGACTGTCACTATGTTATTCACTATTGGGCAGAACTAAAAATAGAATGTAATTTAAAAAAAATACACTCATTAATTGACATAGCCGAGACTGAATCAAACATCATGTGCATTTGCGTATGTCGTTTTTCCGAGTTGCTTCCCATTTCGCATAGGAATTTCCATATTGATTATGTAGTTGCCCCAACAGTAGGAAAAACCTGTACCTGTGTAAAGCAACCCGGTGAAGAGCAGGCCCGAGGAATTGAACCCCAGCACAGCGGGAGCGAGCTGTACACCTGTACCACTCCGCCACACTATGCCCGTAGGTTGAATAAATTAAAATCGATTTCTTTGAGTGTCTTTGTTTTTAAATTGAAATATACATAGTTTTATTCCAGCACACCACAAAGTAATGCATTAAATATGATTCAAGTAGAGAAACTACTAGTTCTTGCATGTGAACTGAATGTCGCGTCAGTTGAATTAAAGATTAAAAATGTAAAACTCACTCCACAATCATGCATAAATAATGGCAAGTTTTTGGCTTGGATCATTACTATATAAGGATTAGTATTTTCTATGTGCCCAGTCGAGGAGTTGAGAAAAAATTAACTTTGCACACACATATAACAATTCGAGTCGAATAAAGTTTTGTCATCCGCAGAAATTTAATAAAGGCGCGGCGCGCGGACGACTGGATTTCATTTCACTCACTTTATTTACTCTACAGGAATTATTTTAACTGTGTAGGCTGGACTAACCTGCAGTCATTAAAAACACAAGGAATAAAAATGGACGTGAAGTCACACATAATGAAGGTCGGTCTCTTAATTACATGGTCCAGAAGATTTGGACTTTGTTCATACGAATGGGATATAGAAACTCTACGAGTTGGAACAATTTTGAACCGTTACCAAAGATGGGTTAGAAGAGTATTTCTAATCATCACCAGGGCCGGCCTTTGGGTCCGGCAAATCGTGCCTACGCACGGGGCGCCAAATGTGGAGGGCGCAAAAAGGGAAAAAAATAAGTTCTTAGTTCTATGTAGGGTTACTAAGGTGCGTGCACGAAGTTAAGAGACAAACGTATTTAATATTGCAGCATAATTACCTTTTGATCAGTGATCACCAAATTTTTACTGGGAATAGACGAACCGATTATCTATTGTTTACATTACTCGTTAGGTTCAGAAACACCAAGCATTTCGATTGCGAATTTTTTTTCACCAGCACTTCTCACTGGGGCTTCGCCACTCCTCGAATCGATTCATTCACATCTATCTTACAACCGTTTTTGAATAATGCGAATAACTTGCACATTTTTTCAACCATGGTATACTGTGCTTCGATTAAGGTCAAGCACTTTTGGATGAGTACGCATTTGGTAAATCTGTATCGCTTTAACTTTTTGCACAAATTCGAGTTTTGACCGTTTTTGATCAAGTTTGGGACATCATTTTTTGGTATTTTTTTTCGGCGTGTCAGTGAATTTTGGGACAGGTTTTTCATAATGTGTTTAGAAGCCCAACCGATTAGCTTTAACATGTACAAGGTGGATTGACACTAGCCCTGTTTTCCTAGACGCAACGAGGGTTGAAATGTTGGACGGCCCTGTATCAAAAATTTCCACCCACTTAACAAACTTCCTCATAGCTACACGGAGAGACCAAATACTTAGATTTTTGGGATTAACGCCAGCAGGGTCTAGATACATATCCAGTTCTGGAAAAAATATGGTTTCATGATTTCATTAACTTGTAAATTTTTGGCGAGCTTTTCCCCTGTCCAAATCGGATACTTTTTTATTGCAGTGGCAAATGCATTTTCCGACTTCCTCTGATCTTTTATTTCTGTTTTGAAAACCGTACGAGACAACTCAATATGATTTTGTAAATGTGAAAGGGAATCGCTTTCTGCAAAATATGAGGTATTAAGTTGCTGTAAAATAAATTCTTATCTATGCGTAATGAAGACCTCAATTTTGTCTCTTAACTTCGTACACAAGCCTTAGCTCCGAGAATCTGTCCGTTCTGGCCTAGAAACTAAATGTTACGTTATATTAAGCAACTCATTAAGCATAGCGGACATCCATTCTCGCATTTTAAAAGTAAAAGTGAATTGAAAATCCGTATTTAACGGATTCAGGCTAGGTGCTACGGATGAGCAGCTTGATTTTCCCGTGACCAGATATTAGATATATTAAATTAGCAATGTATAAGTAATACACAGAGAATTTATTTTCCCGCTCCGCGGTGGACGAGTTAGTATCACTTTCACACCGGGAATGCCTGGTGAATACTCAAATCGCAATCATAAAAACTGGTCACCGTGAACAGATTTTTCAAGTCAATCATTGATTGATCAGTGAATTCAGAGTGAAATGCTCAAAGTCTTACTGTGTTTACCATCTTAAACTATCCGAAAGCCAGTTCAGCAGGAGCAGTGCACACGAGGAATCAATGAAAATCTAAATGAATCTCTCTCAATGAATGATCTGCTGAGTTGAAGAACTTTAAGTAACCATCAGTGAATCACCAATCTCAAACATCAGAAAGAAAAGGAAATGGTTCTATTTAGAATTAGAACTGTACAGTAACAATGAAAACTTCGGAATTTTGTCTATTTTGAAGAAGAACAGAACTAGGGTAGAGGGCGCTTAATAAAGTTTGCTCGGGGCGGAGAATATCCAAAGGCCGGCCCTGATCATCACGTTACTCATCCGAATCTCTACCATATTCGCTGTGTTTCTAAATTACCGTGACTTGAAATTGGACAGGTTTCACGATTTTATGAATACTATCACTGCATTCTGTGTCATTCTAACCGTTGTGTTTGACATTCATGGAATTTTCAAGTTTGACGAACTCATGATTATGCTCAATACTTTCCATGTCTATCAACAAAGGGTTGCAAGTAAGAACCAAAACTATTTACCAAGTTGTCCATTTTTTTAGCATGTAGTACTTCAGAAAATTACAATAAGGTATTTCGTTTTAGGTGCTTACGGGAGACGGGATATGGATCAAGGGAGATTGATGTCTGAAAAAGTTTGTATGGCTCTCACAGGGACTTTCGTGGGAATTGTTCCAATTTGCTGCGGAATTTATTTATACTGTCGGAAATGTCATCCTGTTTTTTTATTATTTCCATGTGTCATCAACGTTGAGCCAACAATTCCTTGGATCACATTTATGGTATTTTTACAGGGAGTCTATATATTTTATTTGATCTCTGCCATCCTCATCCCGACGGTCATCGCTGTATCCTTCGTTTTATTCAAACTTGAACTTACCAAGGAGTTATGGTGAGTCCAAATTTTTCAAGTACAATTTTTCATAGTAATATTCTGAATTAATTAAAAAATTAAAAAAATAATTTTCAGTATTTCGAATGAAAAAGCATGGACGATCCCAGAGTTTCGATCAATTGACAATGGAGTGAAATTTTTCAAAGGATCAATGATAATTCAAAATCAAATGCGTGAAGTTATGGAGAATTCTCTCTATCCATTCACAATAGCCTTTCTCATGATCCTCCTCGTTTTCCTCAACTTCTCTTTGATTAATCTCACACTACCCCACATTGTTCAATCATTGATAGTCACACTACAAATTGGACTATTGATTTACCTCTATTGTTACATTTATGTTCCATCTCTCTTGGAAGAGAAATGTCATGAATACCTGGATTCCATTGCATGGGAAAGGAAGTCTTTGTATATGTCTAAGTTACTCAAATCTATTCACATTTATAAAATCTGTGTTGGTTCCTTCCTTCAACTTGAAAATGACTCATGTCTTGTAATATTGCATACAATCATTAATTGGACAGCTTCGTGCTTAATTACAGCACGCTCAAAATAGCTGGGAATAAAAATGAGTTTATCAGTTGTATCCAAAATGTGACATTTCTAACAATTTTGTTTCTATTCTCTCAAAATTGATAGTTTTTTTTATATTTTGCGTTTTATGTATGACGACTTGTTCGATTTGCCGCAGGTACGAAATAATGTACCAAAGCAAAGTGTTAATACATAAATTATATAGTAATTAAGCAACGACTTAAAATACTGTTGTAAAAGTAGGTCGCAAATTGTACATTTAAAAAGATGAAAAGTCATGCAACGTTTAGTGGATAAAAAATTTGAATATTGAATGATTTAATTAATAAAATTCTACATGTCAAAAATATAATGTAATTTGAATTGTTCTACATTAAATTACCATTTGCCATTTTAGAATTTTCAGGTTTGTTCAAACGGATACCAGTCGTTGGTCGTGCCTTATGGCAACGGAGCCCTCAAAAGGATTTTGTTTAAGAAATTTGCATATGTTATGTTAGACCGTCATCTCGAAATTCTCCTCGATTTATTCATATACAGTACATGAGAGGCATGGCGGCTATGAACCGAGCTTTCGTGCCTTTTCCCTGCTCCCCTGTGTATTAACAAATCCGAAAGGTGAGGAATTTCCGGATAGTTCCTTCACAAAAGTTATGCAGGAGAGCAAGGGATAATACTAAGCGGGTCTGCTGTTTCAGCAGACTACAAAAGAAAGTAAGACAGAGAGTGGAGTATTTTGTATTATTATTTATGCCTTCCATTCAGGGAGGCGGAATAGTACTTTACTAAGGGAGAGCTCGATTCCTATCTCCCTGAATTTTTTGTACCATTGAGAAGCAATTTCAATTGCTCCCTACGTCACAATACCGTCCCGGTTACATGTGTTATACAGTCGTATCATTGCATCTAAAACATTTAATAACTCAATCATTGTAATAACTGTCGAAAAATAAGACGCATAGTAACCAAATCAGATGTTATTTTATTTCAACATTATGACAAAAATTGCTTGAGTTTGGTTTGGTTCTTCCGTACACTGGGCTTAACAAATATTCTGTTCATATGTATTATCCTAATCTTAATTCTGACTTTCACAAATTCCTTCAAAACTTCTCTTGATACCTCAGGGTGCAGTTTATGAAGAAAATTTTCGATCTTCCTTGAGACACCGTCCACATTTCTCATATTATCTGCGGTGAAATACTTGCAGAATGATTTATCCAAAATCTTGACTTGACTATGCAAAAATTCGTTTGGAACCATTAAACCTCCGCGGGACAAACTGTGAATCCATATTTCTGTGCTTTGGTCAGTTGGTTTGCTGAAAGTATTCCGTGTTGTAGTTCCATAATTCAACTTGTACCTCTTCTTGAGCACAAACGCGAGGTAGCCAGCAATATAATTTAATCCAATGTTGTATGTTGAATTGCTGTCAAATTCCAAACCGTATACCAAACTGTTTTCAATATCTGGATCAGACTCCTCTGGGTGGGCTGAATTATTTTCCAGTGGTTGACTATTTGAAGACACAGCTTCAAATAATTGGGCGCTCATGTAGTAAGAACCTTCGTCTTCTTGAAGAACATTACTGCCGACAGGACCCCGAAGCTTTGAACCCAAAAGTACGATTTTCATTCGTTGTTTAAATGCGGCTGGCGTAGGATGGTCGTTTGTTCGTCCTAGGGATCGAATGACTGAAAACAAACTTTCCAATGGATCCTGATTTATTCTTCTAGTAAGCAAGTACGTCACACCGAACGAATTTTTCAATTCTTCATAAAGGGACTTCAAAGATCGGATTGAAGCAACAATTCCGTGTTGACAAGGGAGCAAGGCTTTCTTTGGGATAATCTTTCCTTGTTTCTTGGAGTAGAATAGAGATCTCATACCGAGCATCAATTCAAGGACTTCATCTAATGCTTGATTCTGCTCATCAAAGCATAATCCATACGCACTTCGTATTCTCTTGTCAGAGTCTTCGGGAAATCTTGAGTTGAATAAGTCAAAATAATTGTTCATGATGGAGAAGAATTTTGAAATTTCTGGCTGGTCTGAGAAACACATTTGGCTTAATGCAGAAGTATGAGCTGATAATAATTTTGCGGCTGGAGCTACTTTCATTCGTTCTGCCCCCTGAAGATCAATTAGATGTCGCGTTAGTTTTGGACAAAGTTTGATTTCCCCACAATCAAAAGCAATCATGTTTTCAATGTGTTGCCTATTAATCACAGTGCCATTACTCAAGTTCCATCCATCGTCAATCAAGTGGTTACGAATTAATTTCAGCATGTGAGGTGCATCAGCAAACACGTATACTTTTCTGGTTGTGCAAATCGGATTCTGGAAACACGTATTGCCCGAATTCACTTCCAGTTCATTCCATAACTGCCGGTTGGTTCCTCCAAAATCTGAAACAATTGCACAGACTGGATATCCGATTGACTCTAGGGCGTCTATAATCGAAAACAGGATCCGCTTTGTCACTTTTTGGTCAAAATCGTAGTATATTGGTTGACGCCATTTTGAGCATAATCCGTTGATTATAATTACTTGTGCGTTCGTGTGTGGCCCCAGAATTGTATCAGATCCAGTGTCCATTTGGATTTCAGAGCATAAACGCATCTCGTCAAAATTTACCACACATAGCTTCTTAAAGTCATCCATTGATTTTCCTTCCTCCGCCATTAATGCCAATATGTCTTGGAGAACACCAGGTTTGCAATCAAACTTTTGCATCCACTTCTTTATCGTAGTTGGACTTGGCAATGGTAAATTCCAGCCAATCCTAAACATCTCATACGCCTTCTTACTCATGCTGGAAACAGCCAAAGATTTTGCAATGTCGTTAGATGTCCAATTCACTCTTAATTTTCCTTCGAGTTTTTCAAGTTGAGTTTCACTGAAGCATTTGCCCAAATTTGATCTTAATATTGTTTCTTTTGAACGCATGTTCGTCATTTTCCCCAGTATTTTTCTTTTCAAATCCATCAACTGAACTTTTTGGCGAAGGCACTTCTGTGAGAACTTGCTGCGTTCCGCTTGACAAATTTTCAACTGTTGCTGGCAGAGGGTCAATTGTTGTTGGCAAATATTCAA
>JAQIXO010000295.1:0-23710 GCA_034700305.1 Protaphorura armata
ACACTTTGTCCCAGAAAATGTACGTATGTGTCATATTATTTTATGCCAAGGAAATTGAGACTATTTCCGGGCATTATTTGAAATCCGAATACAATCAGAAGACTGGGGGTTCATTATTAGCTCTGAGCTCCCAGCAGTCCACAAACGGATTCGACGGTCACAATGTTGAGTACACACTTCCCACAATTGTCCTCCGTTCGTACAAATAGTCCAATCATATTTGTATATAGTTCAGAGGCGGAAGAGGCATTCCCGTAAATGTGGCCCCTGCCACGTCCCCATTCACTTCAATTCATGAAAAATTGGAAAAGACCACAACCTGTGGTTTCACTCTGCATATTCATATGTTCAATTTGCATACGAAATGATGAGGAAAACGAGAGTATTTCTCCTAAATAGTAAGTTTCGTTTTGAACATTGGCTGTACATTGGAGAAAGTACTCATACCTATACATATATTAATATATTATATATATATTATATATATTAATGTCTTAATATTATTGTCCTTTTGATCTTAGTTCTAATGTATTCTCTTGTTAGAGTTGTTGAAGTTGAATGTAATGGCTAAGAACAGTTCCTATATTAATAGTACTTAACATTAGCTCTACTTAATATGTGTTAAAGCTGATTGAAAGTGCAACAGATTGTTACTTTAGTATTCATTGAATAATTAAGTACATTCAAAATTTAGTTTAAGTTTAATTAAGATTAGTTACAGTCGGAATTGATTGCACCTGCTGATAAATCAATGAAGCATTTTCATGCTATGTTGTGTGGGTTATGTGGTTGATGACTTAAATAAAAATTAATCTGAATCTGAATCTGAATGAGATTTTAAGAGTCAAAATTTTTACAAAATTTTTTCCATGTCGATTCAAATGGAAAATGAGAGCCAAAATTCTTGGAATTGTTAACTCTTTTCCGTACTCACTCATTTCCGGAACTAGAGACTATTAACAAATTTCCAAGCATTGCGTGATCCCTCAATCAAACTTAGCATCGTTCCCCCGGTTGCCACTCTCTTTTCCAAGATTTCTGACATGGTTGACGTTGACATTGTTCGCCTGACAACCGAAAATCGACTACCGTGTTCATTGGCCAACCCTTAACCACACAACTCTTACACAGTTAAATTAAACAACTTTTATAATTACAAAAATGACTGTGTGTACTGTTTGATGGACGTGGGCATGCAACGCCGTAGTCAGCAACAGAATGGGAAAACAAACGAATTCTCTTAACCAGTCCGATAAATAATGGGACCGAAGAGTGGAACAGCTAAAGAGAGATAGAGAATTGGGTAATAAGTTCCCCAAAAAACACATTCATTCAATTGTAAATGGAACGCGGACTGAACAACAATGTAAAAAATTCAAGAACAATGGGGAAAATGACAGAAGAGCATGAGAGCGTTGTGTGCATGTCGACATGTCAACCAAACAGAGTGAGTGACAAGTCCCGCGGACTGTCAAATGTCAAGCCAGAGACACACAGTTAAGAATAAATGGGGTCTAACTCTATTTAACCATCCTGGGGATGCAAACCAAAGAACAACCAAGCACCTGAATGATTTCTGGCCCTCAGTTTTACTTCAAAAGTCCTAAATTGCGTGATGAAAAATTCTTCGCCCGATTTTGATCTGAGCAATTGGAGTTGACGTTGACGATTACCGGTTGGCAGGACAATGGAATTGTGTTTGAGAATTTGAGAGGAAAGAATTACTCGGATTATGCTAAAATAATTTATGTGTTTTGTATTGTTTTGTGGGGTTAAACGCAGAAGACAGAACGAACGCCCACGCAATCGTTAATCCTGAGCGCGTGAATGGATTGCGTGGAATTTCAGTTTAGGACAAATGAATGCTGTGTGATAAGTTTTCAAAATTTCAGTTTATAATGCCAACGTACTAATTTTGTTTTTGAAAAAGATGATTTTCAATTCCAATTCCAAGTCCAAAAATCCAATTTCCAAACCCCGGGGCCCGGAACAAACACTATTTTTGGCGGTTCGGGGGCTCCAACGCACGAAATCGCCCGAATTATAATGCTCCGATTTTATTTGCCTCTTCTGAAATCGCGGGTTTCTTGTCTCTCCTGAAATCGCGGGTTTCTTGCCTCTTCTGAAATCCCGGGTTTCTTGCCTCTTTTGATATGGACTGCGTGGAAATTCAATGACTAATGAAAACTTTTTCAAAATTTCACATTGTATACCAATGGACTAAATAGAATTTGGAAAAAATAGATGATTTTCAATTCCAATTCTAAATCTTAATAGAATCCAACTTCCCATCTCTCTCTCTTTGTCCATTAGTCTAAAATTGAGATCAACCCACGAGGAAGCGAATCTTAATGAAGATCCGCCCGATCCCAGTATATAGTGATCCGTCGTCAGAAGAAAGAAAGCCATCGCTATACCTTGCTGTAAAAAATAGTAAATCCCGCGATGCACTTAATGAAATGGATCTGGACACATTGGGGATCCCCTGTCAAAATCATCCAAGGGAATGTGTGTCTCCAAGAACCAGACTGTCCAGAACCTGCAACGTATCACTCCCGGAGATCAAAAGAGAAGGAAAGGAAATTGAGCTAGAAATGGAGGATGAAGATTCTGCCTGGACATACGACACACTCTCACAATTCACCCTGGAAAAAAGTACGAAGTGTCATGTCCACCCGGTCCCGGTCTGATCTGGTCAAGTCCAATTTTAACTGGGAGGAGAGAAGGAGAGCCAGCTAGCTAACACGGTTTTACGTTATATGGAAGAGATATCACTCTCTCCCTCTTCTACAAGATAAAAAAAATTGGAAAAGACTTGGCTGGTTCCATTTCAATATATACGTGGATTTACAGGTTTTGGAGATGAGAGACAGACACATTTTTAAGGATTTTCGAAGATCGGAAATTGTATGTTTTTAGTGTGGCGAGACTGCATGTTGTGAAAATTCGGACAGTTTTCTAAATCATTACTTACACAACCTAAACTTCTAAAAATTTCGAGTCCGTTTCTTGAGCAAAACCTTCACACTTCCATTACAATCTAATGTATACAGCTAAATACTAAAAGTCCCCATTTACACGACTCGCCCAGTGAATCGGCCAATAATCGAGGGGTGATAAAAGAAATAGCCAAAGTGTCCATTTCTATCACCAATCTCTTACAAGAGTTAAAATCTTGTGCTCCATTCCCAAATGATGGGCAATTTGAGTGTGTCCATCAATTGAGTGGTTGGCATGGAAGAACCCCTTAACTAAGGGCTTCTTCCATGCCCACCACCCAATTGACAATTGTATCTTTAACCCATATCATTCCCACTTCATTGGCTATTGTTACAATAATGAAATAATCTCATGATGACTAAGTTGAGGACCACGCGGCCTTCTGAATCCCACGTGTCATGTTCCAAATGATGAAAGTTGGATTTTACTTTTCACACATGAATCCAAATAGTAATGTAATTTTAAATCACATTCAAAATCGTTCATTCTGACCACCGATTATACCCGATTAATGATCGCAATTTCATCAAGTACCAATGCTCCGCCTGTTTAAAGAAGACACACCCACTTTTACACCTACGCCCACTTATTCCCTGAAATTTCAACCCGTTGAGGCGTTGAGCTACTCTTTCACTCTAACTCTTAAAAGTGAGATGGTCCTAAAAACTGAAGCCATTATGCTAGAGCTAGCTATAGCTGCGTTCTCTCCAGTCTCCATATCCAGTTGAAGTAATAAAGCACAGGCTAATGAGTCAGACAAAGTCCCGTGAATTAACCGAGGCCCTGGAGCTGGAGAACCTAGAGAGAGAGAGTTCTGATGATAGGATAGCTGGATATGTTGGGGTATGGCTGTGCCTGTACTTTCACCTTCATACACCAACCATGTGAAACCAACACATACGAGATGGATGGAAAGGGTAGAGTGTTGTGCAGTGCACACAGTCTCCTCCGATCCCTTCAACCAAGGAGAAAGCGGCAAGAGAGCCACACAGCACAAGCTCAATTCCCATAAATTCTCCTCTTGCTTTCCCTGCCCAGAGCCAGTCTCTCTCGTAAATCCTCTCGGCCGAAGAAAATAAAAAGTGGCTAAACCTTTCAGAGAGAGAGTTTTCAAAATCACCAAGAGGCAAAGGATTCCTTTCCTAAATGGAAAAGTGCGGTTCCCAAGCTGGAGACACAGCGAAATGGCAAAGGGGAACTGTCTCAATGCTTTCACTTGTGATACTGATTTGGTAAATTCCAGATTCGATTCGGGTGATGATGATAGCTTGAGCTAATGAGCCGAATTTGCAATGATTATGAGTTCACAGTCGAGTGTCAATTGAGTGGTTGGCATGGAAGAACCGCTTAAGTACAGGGTCCATGCCGATTGGGTGTTCATTTTAAATAGTATGGGATTTGACCCGCGCGACATTCCCTTTCCCTATATCGCCCATTCAAAATGCAAGCAAATTTAGCTTAGATAATTTTAAATTCTAAAATATTAACCAGAGTCTGGTGTTTCCATATACCGTGTGTCGCAAAAAGAAGAGGCCACTTTGCATGCAAATTGCATGCAAAGTGGCCTCCTCTTTTTGCGACACACGGTACTGTCAGGCAATTGGACAGTCCTTTAGAAATAATAACAATTACACAATAGTCAATCGAATAATTAGAAACTCAAAACTACCCTCGTGTGTTATTAATTCAACACATTACACGTTGTACGGTCTCCTCTACTAATCTCGTTCTTCGCATTGACCAGCTCATCACGTTTAACTACTCTCATTGGTCAAATTTGACAGGAATTCAAGTCTCAACCGATGAGTACCGTCTGTCGCAAAAGTAAGAGGTCACTTTGCATGCAAACTGCATGCAAAGTGACCGCTTATTTTTGCGACACACGGTATGTGGTTGTGCAGGGTGTGGCAAAACTAACCGCTTGGAATCCATTCACTATTATGAACCACCTTATCCCATTCTCACTCTCAATTACATATCAAATCTCATACACCACATTAGTTGACACTCAAAGGGTGTCCATTCTGTCACCACTGCCAGGATCAGCCAGGTCAATATTTCATTTTGCAGAATTAGAATTGTAGTAGAGCAATCGTCGACTACGACTCGACCTTATCATTTTAATCCCTTGTCAATTGTTATTGTAATTTTGACAGAGGACGACGTGTCACCTGTTGGGCTAATCAGTTGATCCTCTCCTGCTTCTGCTGCCTATCTCTCCCTGCGTTTAACCTTCACACATGCTGGGAGTCGATGCCGGAGTGACAGGAGCAGAGCAGCAAGTGACAAGTGAAGTGAATGATGAACCAACCCAGTCTCTCTATCTCAAGTGGAAATGTGTGGAACATGACAATTTACGGGGTTGACGGTTTATCCGACATTTGGATCAAGAATAACATGTATGAACAGAACGTTGTTGTCGACTCACCGACGACTCCATTCCTATATCATTTTTGATACACGCAGGTAAACGTACAATGGAAATCTGAATATGAAAAATTCCTAATAAAGTAATTGACATGATTTTTTTTTTAAAAAAAAAATTGAACTGATCTAAAAAACAACATTTGGCAAAATTTATCTCGAAAATACTAAACAAAATACCGAAATTCGTATTAATGTGTAATATGGAGATTAAATTAAAACTCTCTCTCTCTCTCCGTTCTAATCTGTAAGTGTCGTGGGGACATTGGGCAAATAACACACATCCGATTACAAATAATAATTTTCCAAAACACTAAACGTTATCTCTAATGTGTGTACCAAATAATATTCTCAATTGATTACATTGTTACATTGTAACCACTCAATCCCCGTGTACTAACAAATTGGATTGACTTTTTACACAGAGTGTTTACAGAGAGCGGAATAGAATGGTTAGGAGTATCAAGGCCCACGCACTTAACATGACCCGCATTTTCAATTTCCCTTCTGGGTTAATGCTGTTAAAGGCAGGGCCCGGGCTCATTGTGTACGATCGTTAGACGGTAACCAGTTACCAATAATTTTATATTTTCTTCAAAAAATCCACTCTTTCGTGATAAAATCGATTTCCTTAAATCCAATGCTTTTATTCCTAATTTTGCATTTTGGAAAAATTTCAAAATTTCTATTATTTGGTCGTGTTTTCAATTGTGCAAGAGGATATTGACCACAGTGCCAAGTCAAGGTCCTCTGTGCTAAGCTCGTTTGCTCATTCCATCCCAAAAGTACTATGTATTTTTTAATTTTTTGAACAGAGAAGAGACAAGATTTTATAGTACTACATACATGTACTACCGACAAGAGTCAGACATATAGACCTCTATACGATTACGCAATGTATAAAAAAAAGAGCAGAGGCATGGAGGCAGAGGCAGAGAGTTTGACGAGACAGCAACAAGCCAAGTGATCCATTCATCCGTGCATGGTGGAAGCAGAAAACTCTATTTGATTGACAGATTCAAATGTTTATCTCTGAAAATCCCATAGACTTCCCAAAATGCATATGTGGATCTCTACTTCCAATATATGAACCCATTTTGCATTCATTCCACTCCAATTATAAAGTGCTGCTCATTTTCCACTTTGCCTTCATTCTCCTGCGTGTCTGTTTGTATGGAATTTTAAAAGTCGAATTGGATTTGGACTAGGTTCGTTTAAAGACGGACGGTACTTACACGACGGTACGTTTGGCTTGAACCGATTACACTGTACGTTTTAAAAATTACGAGTCCATTTTTTTTTGATTGACATTGAATGGATATAGAGTTAATTTCAATTTAGATTACGGGTTAAGAAGCAGAGTGACCACTCAACGATCAAGTTGACTGTGTGTGACGTGACTCCTTGTTCCTTTGAATATTTCTGAATTCGACCACTTTTGATCTACAGGGTGTTCGCGAAAAGACGCATACTTGTTTGTTGTAATTTTGGCTTAGTTACAAAAATTACAACAAACAAGTATGCGTCTTTTCGCGAACACCCTGTATATGACCCGCCGGCTCTTGAAAAATAACAATTCAAAAAATTCATAAGATTCACAAATACATTATAGAGACCGCGAGGAAGAGCACGTACACAGAAATCCTATTGTCTTTTATATATTCCGAATGATGAACCGTGAACGATTGTCACTCCTGGAATTATTCATAGCATACACACATGTCTTTGCATTCACATTTGGAGACTAGAGGATTTTGATTAGATTTTACGCGATGACACGAATTGAACGATTGGGACGATAGTGTAAAATTGTACAGAAACGGAGCCGCCCCTTTCGTCCGCATTCTAATTGATAAATATGGTTTTTGATATTTAACCTACGCTACTAAGATACGCTACTAAGATTCTTTTTTTACTTTTCTCACTTTTTTTTTTAATTTTTTTCATTCTCTCAACCATACATTGGTATAACTGTGAGTATATGAATGCATGGAATAAATGCTAAGAGTTTTACAGTTTTAGTATTAGTGTATTTAGATTCATTCAATCGCTCTAATTTTCTTTTTAAAGCCTGTCACAAATGGTCCTCAGTTGTGTGTAAAAAAAGTTCTCAACTTTTTTTTTTTTAATCAAAAACTTAAAACTGACTCAACGAACGAAGTGTTAACTTTAGAAATATTAAGACACAAGACTTAAATTAATTTCCAGAATAAACAGTCCATTTTCCCATTGCTATTTTGTTCCGGAGTCCGACCTTTGTCTTGTAAAATTCATTGGCTCTGTATACAGGGTGTCCTCGAAAAGGTGCAACCTTGTTTGTTTTAATTTTGGCGTAGTTACAAAAAATTATGTTATGGTCAAAGGCAGATTTTCAGATTAGAAAAGAGCAATTATTTTAGGAAATGAATTGAGTACAATTTAAATGTTAAAATGGTATAAAAATCATAAGTAATAAAAGTAATTAATTCTTCATACTTTAATTGTTCGCAAAATCGATTCACAGAATAAATTTTTGTATTGCTCGGAAAATCTGCCTTTGACCATAACATAAGTTTTTGTAACTACGCCAAAATTAAAACAAACATGGTTGCACCTTTTCGAGGACACCCTGTATTAAACAACAATCTAATTAACCTGTATCGTTCCAAAAATCTACAAGTCTAATCTCAAATTGGCCCAATCAAGTGTCAAACGAGATGGGTCGTCAAAAATTTTATGACAACTTAAAGGAGGCCGGGCGGTGACAGGGCATCAGGTTAGCGTTTGACGTTTATGACTGAGGGGTGCATGCAGTGCAAGTAAACAGGCAGACGGACGGACAGGAGTTGTGGAGAACAAGTGCTCAATAAAAATCTGTCCGTACTACAGAAATTCAAGCCCAAATATTTGAGTAACAGTGTACGAGTAGTAGCAGTGTAACCCTAACCTACCTCTCCATTTTTATTTATGTGCCTGTGCTGTGCCCGTTTTGACTAATGAGGGGCGCCATATAAACTTCAACTGACTGGGCTCCGCAATCATATATCATTTCCTATGGGCTCTTTTTCTGTATACTGGCATGGAAATGGATTGCGCCAATATATATTTCTCATCTTAAACAGAGAGTGAGTATGATCTGATGTGTAGTCGAAATGCAAGGGCTCAGGGCTCCTTCCACTCAATCCAAGATTATTATCGAGATCTATCGAGAATTCTAATTTGTACACGTTAATTTACTTATTTCCTAAATCTTAAGTTGGCCAGGAACCGAAAATCTTTTCAGACATGTCGCAGAGCGGTCGCCCGCGCCGTTATATCCTACTGGTTGTATTTTAAAAAAAATTAAATGAAAATATTTTTATCCGAATCCTGACTTTTTTTGTCCAATAAATCAGACAGAGTAGAGAACAAGTAGATGAAACGTTGAACAGGTGGACAACGTTCAGTCTCAACACCACTACCCGTATTAAGATCAAAATTCAGAAATATAAAGAAGATTGAATTTTTTGATCTTTTTTTTCTAACAAGTGCGTACAACGGTGGGAGTACCCCCTTGAGGTTGTCATCCCTACAAATAATTGTATCCCTTCTTTTTCCTGGAATATGATTTATGCGGTATATAGAAATCCATATCCCGCGATGAAATGAATCATTTTGGATTTTATATAAAAAAAAATTATAAACTGGAAAATTGTGTGGTAGCAATTTTTATACTGCACGGGGCAGTAGTAGGAACTTAGCACTACACTTTTTAACTCCAGGGCTCTGAGGACGTAAATAACAAAAAAGGCAACCTGTTCTGGCTATGTCCTGAAGTCAAAGCCAACAGCCAGCGACCTGAACCCAAAATCTTTTGTAACCAACAAGGGGATCAAGAAAAAATAATAATAATAATGAATAAAAAGGGAAGGCAAGGAAAGGAACGAAATTCTTTAAGGAGATGGAAAAAAAATTTGGGCTTGGAGAAGTCAAAGTCAAACGCACAACAACACAAGGGTTAAAGGAAAGAAACGTAATTATGCTCGAAATGCTCTGAAGGGTTTCAAAAACCGGTAAGCGGTCAGATACTCAGGTAGACCCTCCGTTGCCGTTAAGCCGTTCTCTGTGCCATAGTTAAGAAGAAAAGGGTCTCTCTTCTACTGGGTTGAAAATGGGTACGTTCAAAAGTCAAAACATCTGTAGTTGTGCACCGTGACCTTTATATTATGGGGTCAGAATGAAGGGACACAAGGGATTCTCACTCTTATAAATGTATTTTTTCTTTTTGAAGGCTCCCTTAACCTAAAAGTCTCTTTTGTAAATTCTCGCCCAGCTCTACTGTTGTCCCTCAATTTTTCTCTTTTGAAAATTAACCGTGTTTCACGAAGGATGGGGTTCGGAACAGAACAGGAGAGAAATATGAAGCAAAATGTTTGGAATATTGTACGTACAGTGTGGATCAAAATGTAACATTGTGATCGGGCAAAGTGATATGACCCGCGTCAACCGTCATTCGAGTATTCTTTCTTTTTCAAAAAATATAATTATCAAATCTTATAAGCTCTTTGATCTCTCTGTATATCTCTCAATTTCACATCTCAAATATCTCTTGTCTTAATATACTCTTCTAATACGGCGCGGTTTCTTGAAATTATCGCGGGTTTCATTCAAGCCTCAAACTCCTCTTAGAATATCGCGGGTTTTTCGTCTGACGTTCCTCTTTGAATATCGCGGGTTTTACATTAGAATTTCCTCTTCCAATATCGCGGGATTCTCTCCCACATCTACTCCATCAAAATTAACTTGCAATCCTCATCTCATCCAAATGGAATTTTAATCTCCGTACATTCCACCAACTGTATCAAATTCATTAAATGCACAAATCCTTAGCCAATTATTCTTCCCCTACTTAAATGAGTGTGAGTCTATTTTGGACAAGATCCACACGTATGGGACACATGGCGACAAACTCTTCTCAATTCTTCAAAAATAGCTGCAGTGTCGTACTCGTGGTCCTTATAGCAAGGGACGACGTCTGATCCCTCATCCTCTCACTCAACCCGCGCGTCAATGTGATGTGTCCAAAAATACACACGTCTTCCTCCTGCAACCAGAGAGTTAGACATTTTTCAACTCATCAAATGCCAAACGACATGCCAACAGACTCCGTCCGTGTACGGAACGTCAACTCCCGTGGACCGAAACGGACGGGGTTTTGAGTGAAGGGAG
Source organism: Protaphorura armata (assembly GCA_034700305.1). NCBI lineage: Eukaryota > Metazoa > Arthropoda > Collembola > Poduromorpha > Onychiuridae > Protaphorura > Protaphorura armata. The sequence continues at coordinate 10,612 of JAQIXO010000295.1, forward strand.
AAGTTGACGCTCCACGCTCGTGTACTATGGACGGGCTCTTGCCCGGAATGCCAACACATACACAATTCTACCCCTATTCCTTGTTACTCGGAAGAAAAAAATACTCCTGCTCGATCATGCACAGCAGAACCGGAGACTGACTCCCGTGCCACAATTCTCTAACAATATTCATATGTAGTTCGATACATAGTTCAGGAAACGGGAGGGCAAGACTTTCGTCCCACCCTGTGGGACCTGGGACCGAAATTCCAAAAGTCCGTCCGAAAGGATTGACTGACGGGTCGCGTACACACGCGGGATTGAAAGGCTACCGGAGCTAAAAATGACTTGACGACACTGACAAGGTGATAATTCTGCGGTGGGGAACGGAACACCCTGTGTGACAAATTCCTGTACGTTTACTTTGATGGACACGTGACACAGTTGACTACCGTGGCACAGTCCGCATATAACGTCGAAATAATTCAGTCGATGAAAATGACACGAAATATACGTGAGTGAGATGAAAAGGAGAACATTGAATTTTTAGCATATGACAAAGTTGCAAGACTTATGAGCCACCCTGTTCCTTAGAACGTCATACCAAAAAGTGTATATGATCCTACACTTTTGAAAATGTCCAAAGTTTAGTAGTAGTTGGCACACAAGATATATTCCGTAGATTCTCTTTAGGCTAAAGATAAAGTTGAAGAGAGACGGCGTTCCCAAATACTCTCATCTTATGCGTAGCCTAAAATTTCAGAGTTGAGTTCATAGGAGGAGAAGGAGATCCAACATGGTATGGCGTACGATCCTCTACCATGCCTTTAGCCGATGATTAATTCTCAAGGAATACTCAAACTACACACTCTCTCTGTCTCTGTCAAGTTAGTGGCTGGCTGTAGAATAAGGATCTTGAAGCACAGCCGAGTTGAAGCACAGCCCGTGAAAATACCAAAAGAGATGAATGTGCTGGTGCGGTCAAAAGATAGAACGCCCGGCATTCTATCCTTCAGTTTTAAGACGCACCAAACGGTATACCCGGCCAGAACATGCTAAATAGTACTCTCTCCAAAAAATTCTAAATGCCCGGATTTTGAGAACCGGTTGGAATTTCAACCCAACGGATGGGATTCCGTTGATTCCTCCGCGTTAAATGAAGTTAATAACTATTGCGCCTACAACTGACACTGACACCTCCCGACTGTATGTGGAATTCATTCACGGATGATAGCGCCGCGCGGACTCCAATTCGTCAGATTTGCATCCCGCGCTCGGTTCGGAATCCTTCAAAATGACCAGATCTCAGCTCCGAACTCTGGCGCATCATGTCCAATGACTCCGTACACTCACACGACCCATCTGACAAACATTAGAAAGCGTAGAGAGCCCACTAGTATTGTCCGGGTCGATCTCTATGGGCCCATACCACTTTGAGAATTGATTAGTCTCATTTCAAATTAAGAACAGTAATGTGAACTGTCGGACACGTAGGGAAATATGAAATGGACAATTTCGACGAATTAATAGGCAGACGAATTAAGTTTTTTTGTCCAGCCCAGTGTTTGAATGTTGTGGAGAGCGGAGATATGTGTACAGGACTTACAATGAAAAATTCAAAAAATAAGTATTCAAAAATAACTGAACAGTTACAGTTTTCCAAATGTTTGAAGTTACACACAAGTCATATTATTCAAAATTGACTCTCTAGACACCCGTTCAAAATAGACTTGATGATTTTTACGTATAATTGCAGTTCACACGAAACACGTGACTCCGGGAGTCGATGGTCGGCTCCAACACAATACTATTCAAACCGATTTCAATAAGACAGAATTGCGTCATTGAGTCCAAAGTGCCCAACTCCAAATTCGCCAAACCGGGGCCATCTCATCTTTTAAAAAAGAAACACTATCACCCCACGGTCACTCCTACATTCACCAAAAGCCAAACAATAATAATAAACTCCCAGGCTGGTAATCATTAGTAACACGTGAGTAATAAATTTTAATACGTCCGCCATATAAAATTAAGTTTAAAATTCAAGATCATATTTGATGGGTTACAGGTGTGCGGAAACCAAAAAAAAAAAAGCAAAAAATCTGCTGAGACACAATTCATATAAAAAATTAATGTCAAATGATGTGTGCTGGAATTGGTAACGCACAAACTGGAATATGCAAAATCCTGCTCCGCAGAAAGTAAACACCGGCCACCCCGTCAAACAAAGAAATGACGGGCAGCAGGGGAAAGTATAATTCCAGCCCAGTGTTTGAATGTGGAGAGCGGAGATATGTAAAACTTAGCACATGAGGAAAATAATTCAAAAAGTATTCGACAAAACTGTATACACAATTACATTTCCAAATGTAACGATAAAAAATACATATTATTCAAAATTGACTCTCCAGACCCGTTCAGAGTTGGAATATTTATTAACGTATAATTGCAGTTCAATTCGGACCAAACATTTGAGTCCAGAATCGATGGACAGGTGACACTACTAATGATCAAACCGATTTCGATTAAGACATTGTGCGCTCATTGAGAAATTTTCAAAATTCCCATCTAATTTTACATATTTACCAAAAAGCCAAGCGATAAACAATGAACTGAACAGAGCTGGTAATCTTTAGTGACACTTGAATACTGTAATAATTTAAATACGTCCGCCATATAACTCTAAATTTTAAAATTCCCTATCCGCTCGGTCCGACTGAAACCCAAAAACCAGCAAAAGATCTTCCGCCAAAAAAAAATAAGGACTGGACAGAACTGTTGTCGAATATACAAACAACTGAACTATGCAAAAATCCTGTTCAAAGTGACATGGACAGCCACCCAGTCAAATCCAAGAAGTGAATGACAGACAGGCCGGGGAAAGACGAGCAAAACCTGAAGTGACCTCAAAGTCTCTATAGTCTTTTCCTTTTGTCTTCCAACTTGTCCAATCCCCATTGACTGGCATGCAGTGAAAGAACTGAGCAGATAATTGGATGATTGACAGATTTTGGCTGAAAATGATGGATAGGATTTTGAAGAAAAAAAAGGGAGTAGAAATTCTTGCCCCTTCAACTGACACCTGTGTGTGCTGGTCTTTGAGCTGTATGTGGAATTCATTCTTGGAGCGCCGAAGTAGTGCGCGCGCAGAATGGTATTGGAATGACCACATGCCAGAAAACAGTTAAGAAAATACTCAAACGAATGGCTGGGGATTAAATCTGATCGAGTTGAATCGTATACACATCGTGCATGTGTGGTAATTGTAATTGTAATATGCAATCCATTGGCAATTAGCCATAGCCTCAGCTTGCGCTCCAATTAAAATTACTAGCGCGCGCGGAAGCTTGCAATGTAAAAAAACAAATCATCTCTTACCTGTTTTCTCTTTGATTTCACAGAGGACGTTGAAGAGAGCCTGCCGCATTCGGTGACAATTTAACGTGTGTTTCCTGTGCAGGGAAAAGAAACAGAGAGAAATGAGTAGGTACTTTGTGAGGGCAAGATACCAAGGGAGAATTTAGATACCTAGATTTTTTCAAAATTGAATTGGAGCGCCTTAATTGCATATGGGGTTAGAATTCTACGTTACTACCCGGGCTCTTGAACAAACCTCAAGTATATTCCCAAAAAAAAAAAATTAGAATCTACGAAAGTCGGAATTCGAATTGGATTATCATTTCGTAATTCAACGGGAGCCTATGGGATTTTTCATATTAAATCGTAAAATGCCCAGTTAAAATTAGTAGGGTACAATTCATTACCATTCACCTTCATAGCTTAAAACTTTTACATGCAGAATCGAAAATGAGGGATGCTATGCCGGGGTCTATTAAATTCGGTCATTTACGGTGTCTACATTATGAAAGGGGTTTGCAATTCAACCGGGTGACACATGCGATTTTGTCCTAGGATAAGAAATAGGAAATTTCGGAACATTCCGAATATTGGAACGAACAATTGCGAGTGGTCGGCATGGAAGAACCACTCAATTAATTAGATCGTCTGGGACTTTTAAGTGGTGAATCGTAAATTGATCGGTTTTAGCGGATGCGGCGTCTCATCGTTATAATTGAAGCTATTTGCCTTATTGTTCGGTTGCCTTATTGATATTGAATCAAATCCAATATCAAATACAAACATCCACCCCACAATATTTACCTAGCTTGAGCCTCATCCAATGACTGATCCGTAATGTTCATGATCTGCTGGAGAATGTCGCCAATGTCTTGTTTCCTGCCCTGGTCTTGGTCAGGGGTCCCTGGGCCACCCTGTTGACCTGTGGGGTCATGCATCCCATAACCTCCTTGGCCCATCATCCCAACCTGTGCACCCACAGGATGCATTTTGAGTCCTAGTAATTCAATGGTGAGGGCTGGGGATTTGCGTGGTCTTTAAAGGGTTAAACTAAAACCACAATTACAATCCCCGGGTTAATATTTAAATTAGAACTGAACTGAGAGGAGTCCGCGTCCACATTATTACTGGAAGAGGAGTATCGGAGTATATTATGCAAATGCACAAAAAACACTTTTCACTTTAACACTTTTAATTTCTTGTTGATTTCCCGCGTAAGTTTTCGATTTGATCTTGTTGGAAAAAATCTGGCACTTGAGTGAATATCCTTAATTAAAGAAGACTCTGAAGTCTCTCATGTATAAGCGTAGTAGTACAATTTTGAATTGACCCGCGCGCGCGCTGGGCCCCCTTGTCACTGATTGCACACAATTCAATAGAGATGGTGATCCGTTCTGATTGACGTACGTCAATCACTACTGTCCGCTCCGCGCGGTGCTCTTGCTGCAACTGCAACTGCAGCTCCTTGTCGCCGCCTTACTCTTGAACCTTGACCTCCGAATCATCATGGTCCGGACACTTTTCGGACACGTTCAATTTCCGAATAGGCCGGTTTCGGCCGACCGGGTCCCCGGCCGGACACCTCTCTCACTAAATTCTATCCCTTAAAAAATGTCATTCGCCGGGTTATCTTCGGGTTAATCAAAAAATTCCCAAGTATAAACAGTGGACACTAAACAAAGTCCAGTCACTCACTCATCCGGTCCGAATTTGTATGTAAACAAAGCTCACGTGTACAAATGTAATATAATTTGATATCTTTTGAACGTGTTAAATTCTGTTTTAGCGCGTGTGTCGCGCTTAAAACATTAAAACAACCAACCCTCCGTTTTATATTCTCTCTTTATGTTTAATTATTTCTTGACTGACTCCTGTGTATACACGCGGTTAATCAAACATATAAGTGTGTATTTAATGTTATAAATTAAAAGTAGCAGTGAGTGTTATTGTATAACTTGGGGTGTAAAAAACGGAGGAGCACGTAAAAATGGTTAAAGGTTTTGGTATTGGGATGAAGAATAAGACTGAATGTAAGGGATTTTGAGTGAGGACGAGGGTCTTTGCTGGGATATGCTGAAGGAAATATTAGGGTAGACCTAGACCAGACACTCACTATGTTGGGGGGCGATCATTCAACGTTATATCGCATGACTAGGAAACACTCAATATATACTATACTGGATGGAGTACTGTCCGTCAGAGAATTGTTCGGCCGGGCGGATGAAATTTTATTTTGACTCGACTCATTTATTGGGAATTTTTGTATTTTGTTATCCGATATTTCTAATTATTATCACAGGAATGTTCTAGATTTCTGCTGACACCGATATTTTTTTTACAGATTATATAATTTCTGGGAGGTTACACATGTTAGCTTAAGCTTCGATCGATATATAGTCGAGATCTAACATGGGGTCGTAGACTCTCTAGACAAAATAAATCCTTCATTTCTGGAGAGGAGTGTGTAGAGAGAAACCCGCGATATTCAAAGAGGAGTTACAAAAAACCCGCGATATTCAAAGAGGAATTTCAGATAAAAATAAACCCCGCGATATTCAAAGAGGAGAGACGAGAAATACTTGATGATAGAGTAATATATTATGGTATTACATCCGCGAGACTGAAGAAGATAAATGATTATTGTAATAATGTGCGGGTATTAAAATTGGTCTTACAGGAATGAGAAACCTGAGATGTCTGGAGAGGAGTCTGTGGCGAGAAACCCGCTATGTATTGGAAGAGGAGTTTCAAAAACCCCCCGATTATTCGAAGATGATTTTCAGATTTAAAAAAACCCGCGATAATCGAAGAGGAGTATCAGATGAAAAAAAACCCGGATTATTCGAAGAGGAGTTTCAGATAAAAAAAACCCGCGATATTCGAAGAGGAGATTCGTATGAGAAACCCGCAAAATTCAGGAGGAGAGTTGAGAAATCCTTAATGATAGAGTAATATATTATGGTTAATAAACCAGCCATACTGGAGAAGATAAATGATTAAACCTACACGACATCAGGAATAGGAGTCAAGTCAGATATCAGAATGCTGTGCGATTAGTAAATCACATCAATTTGTGACCACGTGAGAAACCTGTGATATTCAAACAATGTTTTCGATTTGTATGATTTGTATGATTCACTCATTTAATTACAAAAAATAAACAATCCCAAACAATCAAAATTCCTCTCAATCTATACAAATCTACATTAACCCATTCATGCAAGTATCAAATTACGGTATCTAAATCTCATCCCACCCCAAAATGATAAGAATTATCACTTGTCATTTAATTTTCCTCCAGACTGTACATACATGGCAAGTATAGGCAAAGTTGTTCTTCTGTCACTCCAATCCTCTCTCACTGTCTCCATTGAACCAGTCCTTCCATTGATTCCCCCCATATACACAGAATATAGAGAGAGACTGAAACTGTAATGGCGCTTTGGGTGGCGCTCCCGCCTTTACCTCCCTGTCTCCTTCAGCCATGTCTCCCGCGGTCCCGCCCCTTTTCCTGTACTTTTTACATTTTAACGTGTGTATTCGGTTTAGGGGTCCGGACCCGGGACCCCGTCCCGCCCGTCCTTTCATACACTCCTGGATTATTTCTCCAGTCATGGAATTTCCAGAGTCCAGTGTTCGGCCGGGAATGGGCCGAGTAGGTTTCAAATACCCAGTGTCCCACTCTGTACATTTTGATCAGGTTAACCTGGGCCTGGCTAGATGACTGAAACTACCCGGCATTTGATGTACACGTTACATATGCAATCCATGCTTGCCGTATATGCCGTATATGACTGACTCACCTCTTCTGGTCAATTAGAATATTTTTTAATGCATGCACTAGCTCGGTGTGTACATGGGCTAATCCACGTACTCCCGCACCTGCACGCTTATTTACATTTTAACATTTGTACGGAGTGGCGTGACTTTGTCCATTTAATTCCACACAACCAGTAATTCGCGTGCTAGCCATTCGTTTGTATACCGGCTGAATATAATTTTAATACTTTTATGTTTGCACGCGGTTTTAACGTACTGGCCAGACTTTTTGACTCCACTGCACTACTGTACACACGCACACGCGGCTTTAATAGAGTTGTTAATAATTTGTGCAGTACTGGCAGCACTGGCACACATGTGTACATTTTTAATTTTTATGGGGTTTCCAGGCGTGAGAGATCAGAAAAATGTCAAATGGGGAAGCTATAGCGCATTACTATAAAATAAATGTGAATAAAAATGTAAAACCATCGTTTGATCTTTTAAACCGGCTCGGCAATAAATAAATTCAATTTGTCAATTTTGTATAATGTGTATTAATTTGTCAACACACCATAATATGCACATAGTAATTAATTTTTTAATTGCTCATCAAATGTTTAACACTGACACGGATTAGGGACATTTAAATGATATTGTAAATTTACTACTACAGATTGTACATGTCCAATGTGCATTTGGATTGCTCTGGATCATAACTCATTCCAGTTCAGATTTCTTATCAGGGAAAGAGAGTGACATGGACGGGTCATAACTTATTACGTACAACTCAATAAGCTGTGCTCTTGCTTTGCTGTGTTGAATGTTGTGTGCTTGTCTATTGCCGCATGCCATGTGTTATATGCATAACATTGGAGTGCGTGTGATTTGCACGCAGGGTGGGTGGTGCAAACGCAACGCCGTCAATGTCCACTTTATTATTTTAGCAATCATCTATCTCGTCATCCACTCAATTCAAAAGAGATTAAACCGAAATATTTTATTTAACACACCCGTTCAAATCTCCGTCGAATTAAACCCGATGCATCATTTACTTTGCGAAGTCAGTTCTGCCCCACCCTGTACTCCTTTATTTGGGGTGGGACCTTGTGTGCGATTCATTTCTATCCCAATATACAGCTACTAGCATGACAATTTGTAATAATTACTTTCTGTATAGAATGTGATTATTTGAGATGGAGGCAGATATGGGAATTAATTAGCATTTGACATGCGGTGACCATGGTAATAAACTGTGAGAGATTGGAGTACTTGGATTTCTGGATCGTGCGTCATCGTGTAGGGACACCCTTGTATATACCCGATCAGGTCAAAATAGAACAGAAAATATATATGTTAAGGTGTAGTGTGCAATCAACAATCAAAGAAATTGAAATGTCATAGCGATGGCTGTAGCAGGTTAAATCTAGACCGTAGGGTGTATCAAATTAATTTGACTCTATTTGACTGCGGATGTCTGTCCTTCAAATATTTAACGCATTTGCGACGTTTTGTCAATCTATGGGACTTTAATTTATTTTCAAAATCTGAACTTTCGTCTCTCCACTCAACTGAATTCATTTTATTCATCGCATGGCTGAAAATTGTCTTTTGTTTGATACACCCTATCCATCCAAAAATTTTGATTTCAAAAGTAAACAAACATAAAAATACATTGGTTAGCATGGACTGACTGGAGTTTTTAACATGCTCCAACGACACAGAACACTGGAAATAATTCCTGAAGAAAGCATGATCGAGTGTTTTTTAAGAATTTATCGATTAACTACATCAAGATTAGTTCTTATTCTACCCATCTCTCCTGGGTTAATCATGGTTTTTTAAAAAATCTTATGGAAAACTTTATCGAAAATATCTCGATCATGCTATCTTCAGAATCGCATGTTTCATCTGCCTACCCCAACCCCTCCCTTCAGTTACTTCCAGTTCTTTTAATCGGGGGGTCGTCTTACGTTCTACGTTTACGTCAGTCAGGCCATACTGCCTATTAGCCAGACGTACAACAAAACCTGCGTACGTACTCGAATACGAATTAGAAATTTAGTTGAATTCGTAAAATCCTATTAATTGATGATGATGGTACGCACGCACGCACACCAGCCGGAAACAGAAACACGACCTTAGGACTCTTTACCAAGAATTTTTATTCTGGAGTAGAAATCGAATCTTTTCCTCATTTGACCATACCATATTATACCGTCGTATTCAGTAGCGGATAGAACTTCTACGAGTCTCAGCCATCTTGTTTAGATTGAGTGGGATAGGTGGCGCGGGGTTAGCCGAAGCCAAAGAAGGGCTTCAGGTCTACATGAAGTGAACCAACGTATACGTGTCCTCCCGGCACATAGTGAGTGAAAAAAGATTGCCTGGGCAACCCCACTACTGTCCCCACCTCTTTTTCATTCTTATTGATCTTTGCAGTAGTGGAAGCATGGGTCCTCAAATCTCCCGGCCAGTCCTTTCTAAACTTTCGCTCGGAAAAGAGGTACGTGGATCTTTCTTCCCCGGCGATTGACACTTTAGAACTGAGTGGTTGGCATGGAAGCAATTTGAAAACGACGATCCGGAATTCTGGCCAAATGTTGGAAATTTACAAAGTTTGCTGGTGTGCATTCTGTGGAGCAGGACGTGGACTGGAAATAACATTTTTTTTTCTTTGGTATACTCCGTGTGAATAGGAAAATAAATAAATAATCCCGGCAGTCTTGATTATTCCATGATTTCCAAATTGCCATTGAGCAAGTGGTAGTCTGTGCTATTTAGTCTAGACTGTCCGGTTTTTTTTTCTCATTCATTTTGGAGTCACACAATCGCCGTGGTTCGTTGTGGACGTTGTGGAATTGAACACGTTGAAACACAATTGCGTGGTGTACGGGTTTAATTAGTTTTAAAAAGTGTTTCGTTTCGTGTTTCGTGAGCCCTACAGTTTATTTCCATGCAACAAGGGAATGATTCGTTTAGTACATGCTGAAAGACGAATCCTTCAAAAAAAAAAAAATTAACGCCTCATGTTTAGTCAGTAAAATTCCAAACATTTTGAAGTGTAAACGTTCCAAACGTCCACAATATGTTCTGTTTTGGCCGAGGGATGATTGAGTCCATAGTTATTTATTTAGGTTCATTTGAAAGCATCCCATTTAATTTCAGTCATTTGTAAATATTATGTAGTACTAGCCGCGTATACCGTTTGGTGGTTCGTCTTAAAACCGGGATAGAGAATGGCGGGCTTAGTATCTTTTGACCGCACCAGCACATTCATCTCTTTTGGTATTTTCACGGGCTGTGCTTCAACTCGGCTGTGTGCTTCAACATCCTTATTCTCTACAGCCAGCCACTAACTTGACAGAGACAGAGAGAGTGTGTAGTTTGAGTATTCCTTGAGAATTAATCATCGGCTAAAGGAATGGTAGAGGATCGTACGCCATACCATTTGGAACTTCTTCTCCTACTCCTCCTATGAACTCAACTCTGAAATTTTCGGCTACGCATAAGATGAGAGTAAGTTGGAACGACGGCGTATCTCTTCTACTTTATCTTTAGCCAGAAAGAGAATCTACGGAATATATCTTGTGTGCCAACTAACCAACTAAACTTTGGACATTTTCAAAAGTATAGGATCGTACACACTTTTTGTTATGACGTTCTAAGGAACAGGGTGGCTCATAAGTCTTGCAACTTTGTCATATGCTAAAAATTCAATGCTCTGCTTTTCATCTCACTCGTATATTTCGTGTCATTTTCATCGACTGAATACTCCGACGTTATATGCGGACTGTGCCACGGTAGTCAACTGAGTCACGTGTCCAATCAAATTAAACGTACAGGAATTTGTCACACAGGGTAATAATTCTCCACTCAGAATTATCACCTTGTCAGTCTCGTCAAGTCATTTTGGGCCGGGCTCTTCAATCCCGTGTGTGTACGCGACCCGTCAGTCAAACCTTACGGACGGACTTTTGGAATTTTTCGGTCCCAAGTCCAATAGGGTGGTACGAAAGTCTTGCTCTGTTCCCTTAACTATATGTAGAATATTTAAGGAGAGCACGCTATGAATATTGTTAGGGAATTGAGGAACGGGAGTCAGAGTCTCCGGTTCTGCTTCTGCCATGCATGATCGAGCAGGAGTATTTTTTTTCTTCCGAGTAACAAGGAATAGGGGCAGAATTGTGTATGTGTTGGCATTCCGTCCGGGCAAGAGCAGAAAAAGAGAGCATCAACTTCTCCCTTCACTCAAAACCCCGTCCGTTTCGGTCCACAGGAGTTGACGTTCCGTACACGGAGTCTGTCGCGTTTTACTCCCGTTGGCATTTGATGAGTTGAAAAATGTCGACTCTTCGGTTGCAGGAGGAAGACGTGTGTATTTTTGGACATTGACGGGTTGAGTGAGAGGATGAGGGATCAGACGTCCTGCCCCTGCAATAACGAGTCCGTACGACACTGCAGCTATTTTTGAAGAATTGAAGAAGAGTTTGTCGCCATGTGTCCCATCATATGTGTTTGGGTTTGTCCAAAATTAGAACACTCATTTAAGTAGGGGAAGAATAATTGGCTAAGGATTTGTGCATTTAATGAATTTGATACAGTTTGAGGAATTTGCAGAGATTAAAATTCTTGGAAGGATACGGATTCGATTCGATTCCTTTGCTGTTAATTTTGATGGATTTGGTATGATTCAGTTCAATAGCCGGGGATATGAGTTGAGAAACCCGCGATATTCTAAAGAGGAGTTTCATTCTAGAAACCGAGAAACCTGCGATATTCAAGATTCAAAAATATGTACATTTAGATTTAATTATCATTCTTTTTTAATACTCGACTGAACCTTGACCCCGGGTTAACCGGTTTGCCCGATCACAATTTTACAAATTTTGATCCACACTGTACAATATTCCAAACAGCTGGACGAGAATTTACAAAAGCAGAGAGAGAGAGAGGCTTTTGGGTTGCTAGCCTTTTAGAGAGAAGAAAAAATACATGTATAAGAGTGAGAATAACTCTGTATAACTGTATAAGAGTCCAGGCGCTGACCCCATAATATAAAGGTCACTACCAGTACACAACTACAGATGTTTTGACTTCCAAGGCACAACTTTCAACCCAGACCCAGAAAGAGAGAGACCCTTTTTTTCAACAGAGAAGACAAAACGGATGGTCTACCTGGAGAATCTGAAAATCAAACCGCTTACCGGTTTTTCAAACCCTTCGTAGCATTCGAGCATAATTACCATCTTCTTTTTCCTTTAACCCTTGCGTTGTTGTGAGGAGTTGACTTTTCCCTGCCTTAATTTTTTTTCCATCTCCTTAAAGAATTTCGTTCCTTTTCTTGCCTTCCCTTTTTATTCATTATTATTATTATTTTTTCTTGATCCCCTTGTTGGTTACAAAAGATTTTTGGGTTCAGGTCGCTGGGCTGTCTGATGGGCTCTGACTTCAGGGCTAGCCAGAACAGGTTGGTAAATTTACTGTGTACGTCCCGAGCCCCGGCAGTTAAAAAGTGTAGCGCTAAGTTCTTACTACTGGCCCGCAAGACAAGAATTGCTACCACACATATTTTTACCAGTTTAGAATTTTTTTTTATAATAAAATCCAAAATGATTCATCGCGGGATATGGATTCCTATACCGCATAAATCATATTCCAGGGAAAAGAAGGGATACAATTATTTGTTGGGTTGACAACCTCAAGGGGGTACTCGCACTTGTATCTGGAATAGAAAAAAAAGATAAAAAAAAATCCATCTTCTTTATATTTCTGAATTTTGATCTTAATGCGGGTCAGAGTGTTGAAACTGAACTGTCCACCTGTAGGATGATTGGGCCAATTTGAGATTAGACTTGTAGATTTTCAAAAAACGATACAGGAGCCTAACCCAGAACTTAAGACCATTTTTGGTCATAACTCTAAGACCGGTCTAAGACCTTTTTAAGACCAAAGTTATGACGGTCATAAGTGTATTCACTAACTTTTTTGAAAAAGTCTTGGA
>JAQIXO010000296.1:0-23648 GCA_034700305.1 Protaphorura armata
TCATGGGAACAATTATACATTTTATATCTAATTCCTAATATTATTCCTAAATTACTGAAGTTCTATACATTGTCCGACTATTCTTATTTTCCTATTCAATTATGCACGACTTTTCTTTAGTTTTCAACTATTTTATTGTTAACTCACGAGGGAAATCCGGAGCCAACAACCCACCATTTCTTCCAATAAATTTTTTTGATATTATCAGACAAATATGTTTGGAATTTCCCAGACACACTTCGGGGGGTCATAAAAAAAATTGCGTTTTCAAAATTGAAAATCCTTATGGCCTTTAACATGCGATTTTCGAGTCGACCAAAGGGCTCTTTAATTTTTCCTAATTTCTTAAAGACGAAATGAAAAGAAAAGACCATAAGGATTTCCGATTTTGAAATGTCAAATCAAATAATTTTTATGAACCCCCGGTTTTATGCGACTTGGAAATTCAAAAAATACATGTCTACTGTTCCTATTATCATAAGTCCACCCCACAAAAGTCTCAGATACATGCTTATTACCGCAGCTCGGCTGCCGTTAGACCGGAGTCTTTTCCGTCCGTCCGTCTGTGTCTGTCATATCCACAGTCCAACTGTAGAGATAGCACGCGGATAAGAGGCTGGCAGCTAATCTGGATTGAGATAGGAAAATTGTAGGGGGTATAACCGGGATTTGCTATGGTGTATATAGCACATAGGGTCATCGAGAAGGGGTCAATGACCTGTCAAGGGCCCCCAATGAAAAAAATTAACTTTTGTAATACTACTTATAAGAACATAGAAATACTATTAAAAACGTTACAAAAAGTTAATTAACATCACAATACGCTTAATAGACATCGTAATTAGCTAATGCTGATTAATAATTAAAGTGTAAAGTTCACTTTTTAACCAATATTAATGACTATTCTGCTATTCCTATTAATTATAGAACACCACATGGAAAAATTAGTTAAAATATTAAAGTAAACTTAATTGGCCTTGTACTTATTGTTAGTTAATTATGTACAATTAGTTTAATCAAGCTTCAAGATTCAAGATTGTTTATTAACATTCAAGTGCAACATTTCCTAAAACAATAAAAATATTAATCAGTATTAATGACGATTCCTACCAAGTTCAGCACAATTGATGGAATTTGAAAATTTGAAAGAATTGGTGGAAATGGAATTTGACAAATGAGTAATCAAATTATTTTTTTCAGATTCTGAGGAATTTGCTTAACCACATGAGACGAAGTGATTTGTTGGCATGTCGTGGGGTTTGTAGGAAATGGAATGTGGCCACCCTTCCATTCACTCGTCTCGCCTTCGAAATCACCGTTTATAAAAACAAAGACAACACTACTGTTCCCTCGTCAGATGGGGATAACGGAATATATTTTGAATCAGATTTGAACGACAGAGCAAAAGAACATTCTCACACGGTTCAGAACTTTGTTGAACTCATGACCTCAAACACACTCGGGATTCCATTTGGTAAATTTATACTCGAACCCTTCTCAACAACAGATGGTGATGGTCAGAAATTTATTTCCCTTTGTGGGAACACGATACAAGAAATCTCATTCCTTTATGAACATTATAAAATGGAAGATGTGCTTGAATTACTAAAATCATCTCCAACATTGAAAACCTTTGAAGTACCACTACGGATCCAGTCGGGAAACAATCTCAACTTAATCCGGGGCGGAGTATCTCGTTTAAGTCATTTGAAAAACGTTTCCATTCATTTTTTTCAAGACCCCAAATACTTTTATCCAACTTTAGTTGAAGAAATTTTGAGTGCGGCTCCGAATGTTTCAAAGTTTACTCTTAATGAAAGCCTCGAAGGCAAACCAGAGGGAAATTATCGAAGCTTGGATGTATTGAGGCTCTTCGTAAAATGCGGTCGAGTGTCTTCCATTCAGACCTTATGCTTATCATGTGTTAGGAAAGAACACGCAGATATACTCACTGCGAAAGAGAATCCTTTCACACTGAAGAAACTTGAATTTACTACACATGGGCTGGAGGTGGACATCAAAAATTTTATCACATTTTTTAAAAACACATTAGTTGACCTTAGCGTGTCGTGGACTGCTATTAACACTTTGGTGAGATTCCAAAGGATGCCACATTTAACACAAATATCCTTGGGGTTCACTAGCATTCTAAAAACAAGGTGTGTATTTTAATTGACCTTAGCCTCTATCTCCATGGTCTCTAAATTAAATAGTTTCTTATTCCATTCCAGGTGTGTCAATTTGGAGAAGTTATTTCCAGTCTTAGAAAAACTTCATTTCCAAGGACGCAATGTTATTGAAAAACATGAAGAATTTTTTCCAGACTCCAACCCATGTCTGACCCTAAAATCATTGCGACTGGAGAGATTTTATTTGGCAATCAATGGATTTAAGAACATTCAAACAATTTTCCCAAATTTGACAGAACTAAGTTTCGATCTTTATTTGGATGGTCCAGAGACCCTGAGACACATCTGGGGTCAAATGACACAGTTAGAAGTTTTAACATTGAACGGCTGGATTACAAACATGGATGATTTGGATTCAGTGTTCACTGGAATATCTACCCAAGGATTTGGGGAAATGAAAATGAGAGGTGTAGTGCGTGAGCTGGAGGGAATGACTGAGACCCTTCGAAGAGAAACCATTCAGAATCTCAACACGCTGTATTCTCAAGGGCCTTCTATCACAAATCTAACAAGTAAGTCTTTGATTATTATCACGTAAAGTATATTGTGAGATGATCAATTTTTCTGAGAATTTAATAATTTATGTATATATTTTTTCTAACCCGCTCATCATAATGGC
Source organism: Protaphorura armata (assembly GCA_034700305.1). Lineage (NCBI taxonomy): Eukaryota > Metazoa > Arthropoda > Collembola > Poduromorpha > Onychiuridae > Protaphorura > Protaphorura armata. The sequence continues at coordinate 2,809 of JAQIXO010000296.1, forward strand.
AGAATTGCGATATATAAAGCTAGGTGTATATGCTTATGTTGGTGGACCGGGTAATTATGAGGACAAATACCTGAGGTATTTGACTGACTTGAGCTTGTACTTTGGACTGTACCCCATCAAGAGTCTCAAACACCTTGTAGTTAAAAGGTGCAAGGTGAGTTGGTCAAGAATTCATCTTAATTATTTGTTTGAATTGAAAATTAATTTTAATTGTGGGAATACTAATAATTCATTTCGTTTGCTTTGTTGAATTAGTTTACGAATACTGGATGTAAAATCTTGGAGGATAATATGGGACTTGAGTCTTGTGAGTTCGAATTTGCCGTGGAGCTCCCACAGACACCATTCAATTGAGTATTCTATAAATGAATTTCTCTGCTACTTATCGTTTGTTCAATTCATTCTAAATACAAATGTCAAGAGTATGGAAAAACTGTCAAAATGGATTTGCATCGCACGTTTAATAAAATTTCATTTTTAACTTTTAAAAATATAAACTACGCAACCGCAAACTTTTTGAGATGATGAAGTACGTACACGCACAACAACGTCTACAAGATAAAGGTACTTACAAGGTAAACTAGCGAGGTGATCCCTGAGTTTTTAGGTCAGACATATACTGGGTGTTAGACCCACTTGTACTGATAAAATATTGATCCTTACTTTTTAGTCAACCCTAAATGGGCGCCCTCCAGAGGTCACGATAGGTCATCCCCCATGCCCCTTAATGTAATGTAATGTGCTGCCTTCCTTGGCTGTGGTAGGTGTTTCCATCATGGTAGCTGCTCCCTCTCCGGTTTCCACAATATATTACGGTGCATGGGGGATGACCTTTCGTGACCCGTGGAGGGCGCCCATTTTGGATTGACTAAAAAGTAAGCATCAATATTTTATCAGTACAAGTGACTGTAACACCCAGTATATGTCAGACCTCGAAACTCAGAGGTCATCTCGCTAGTTTACCTTGTTAGACACCTTCCAGTTTCTCTAAGAAGGTAACGCCAAGAACTGACCCCTCGATTTTGACTCAACACATTTTGGTTAATGGTGATGACCGAAGTTGGGTTTAGACAATATTCTTGTGTTGGAAAAAAATCACTTCTAGGCAAATATTTTTTTAAGAAAGTTTTCCGAATGAACGGGAGAGGGAGCTGAATGTGGTTGCTGTTTCAGGACCGGAGAGGGAGTACCGGTACGTATGGGACATGTGTTTGTAAAGAATCAGGAGATATTCCTCCATCACAGTACTTGCCTACTACTAGGACGACCAACCAAAAAGTATTTTACCAAACTGAAGTTGAGCCTTAGCATAAAATCAGAATTTGTAATTTGAAAGTTTTCTTATAAAACTCGAAGTTTTCTAAGGGTCCCCCATCAGAATCAAACATCATCTACACTTTCGTGTCTTTTTTGCGCATTGCTTCTCGTTTGGTCTAGGGATTTGCTTATAAATTATGTAACAACCCTAGTAAGACTAAAATCCGGTGGAGAAAAAACTTTTTAACTCAAAGTAATAAAGAGCAGAATTGGTTTGACTTCTGGTCATGTCTAATAAATTACCCATAATTGGGTATTCATTCCACTCATTCAATAGGGGTTTACTGTAATTTATCTAATGATTCAAGAATGGTATAATCTATTCCAATTGCTCTGATAACAATTGACAAGGCGAGGATAACACACAAGGTGGTTTATAGTATAAGTCGTTTCTAACTTTGACTTTCACAGTTTTATTGTACGGGATAAATGAATGTGTATCGTGTCTATAGTCATCAGATATCAGCGAAATGTATTGCAGTTTCTAAAACTGTTATACCTATGGAATACAATTGATCCATAGCAGTCATCTCAAGTTTTTGTAAATTTTTATTTCATTTTATATTGATTTGCACATTCAATGATTGATTGATCTAAACAATTATTTATTACAATTTTTGGCTCAGTGATAGTTTGATCATCCACAATTATTTTCAAACTAGGAGTAGTATTTCGAATAAGCCGCCTAACACTATGTTGGACATTGAAATCGATCCTGGTGATACATTTTGTGCAAACGGCGTATTCCAAACCACCGCCACTACCACGAGCATCAGCATCAGGTGAAGGTTTCTGTGATTTCTACAATTTGCTTTAAGAAATAAACTCCAATGCAATACAACTTTTGCAATGGTCATATAAATACTCTTATATTATTTGAAACCCTTTTCTATTTGTGCCTCTTTTGTTACGGTAAAGGAAAAGTAAAGACTTCAGGGTCGGTCCATAAGTTCACGTAGGAACATAAATAGAAATTGAAAAATGTACCCTTATAATTTCTGCTTCAGAACCAACCATTCGTATTCCATTGTCAGTCTGGTGATTGTGAGTGTGAGTGTAACCCACAGACTCAAAGACTGTAAAAGAAAATTGTATATGAGTTTGGATTGGCAGTTTGAACTGAGAACATCAAAAGTCAAAATAGTTAGTGTAGACTGAAATTGAGGACAGGAATTCACGAAAAGAGATTATTTAAAATGTCAGTTAGTGAAGAAAGCACCAAAAGAATTTGCACCTCTTCTCCGATTTATTTCCCCGTAAGTCCGCCCTTTTCATTAATTTGGATGTACAATGTGGATCAATCTCATTCTTTATCTAATATAATGCCTAGTCATGTTGTTCCTGTACAGTGTACATTAATACTAAATAGTTTGAGGTAAAATGACGCCACATTAAAATTTCACTCGGTCAGTGAGGGTTGAGTAGAAACTTTGGAGTTGAATTGATTTCTTTCAAAATCCAAAGACTTTTCCCATGTATCTTGTATGTATGTATGAAGGACGATACTTCTCATCCTACAATACATTACATTAATTCTATGATAATTTGACTGAATGTCTGATTTCTTTTTTAACAAAATTAGGTTGATGAGGACCCTGGACAATCTGGTGAAGAGAGCGGTGAAGACAGGAGTAGTACTGAAACAGAAACACAATATCATCCTCTTTTCAACGATGTGGTAAGTATTACTATTATGGTTAACTCATGAGGGAAACCCGGAGATACGCACCGATTTCTTCCAAACCTTTTTTTTTGATATGTCGTTGGATATAGTGAGACACGTATTTTGGAATTTCCGTGACGCACCCCCAGCGGGTCAAAGTCAGTCAAAGTCAACTTATTATAGTCATTTAAACCCCTTCAGTTCCAAATATTATCGGATCTGATTTCCAAGGGGTGACTCTTCTATTAGAGAAGTTGGCTCTAATAGGCCCCGCCCTAGACACAGACAATTAAGCCAAGATCTTTGGGGATCCAGTACCGTGCGAACACCCAGCCATACTAGGATTAGGAAGTGACCCAACCAGGAATTGAACCCGGGACATGGTGGTCAGAAGCCCGACGCTCACTACACTGAGCTAGGCCGCCTTCCCTAAAGGGTCAAAAGAATTACTTGATTTCCCTTTCAAAATCGAAAATCCTTATGGGCTAAGGCCATAAGATTTAACGATTTTGAAAATTCAAATCAAATAAAAAAATTTGACTCCCTGGCGTACGTCAGGGAAACTCCAGTTTAATGATATCCAAAGACCTATCGAAAAAAAAGTTTGGGAAATTCGGTGGGTAATTGGCTCCGGACTTTCCTCGTCATTTGACAAATGGGGAATACAATTATTTTCTTCCAGATTCTGAGGAATGTGTTTGACCACGTGAGACGAAGTGATTTGTTGGCATGTCGTGGGGTTTGTAGGAAATGGAATGTGGCCACCCTTCCATTCACTCGTCTCGCCTTCGATATCACCGTTTATAAAAACAAAGACAACACTACTCTTCCCTCATCAGATGGGGTTAACGGAATATATTCTAAATCAGATTTGAACGACAGTGCAAAAGAACATTCTCACACGGTCCAAAACTTTGTTGAACTCTTGAGCTCAAACACACTCGGGATTCCATTTGGCAAATTTAAACTCGGAGTCTTCTCAACAACTGATGGTGATGGTCAGAAATTTATTGAACTTTGTGGGAACACGATACAAGAAATCTCATTCCTTTATGAACATTATAAAACGGAAGATGTGCTTGAATTACTCAAATCATCTCCAACATTGAAAACCTTTGAACTGCCACTTCGGATTTCCTCCCAGCCAGGAAGCAATCTCAACTTAATCCGGGGCGGAGTATCTCGTTTAAGTCATTTGAAACACATTTCCATTGACTTTTTTCAAGAGCCCAAATACTTGTCTCCATCTTTAGTTGAAGAAATTTTGAGTGCTGCTCCAAATGTTTCAAAATTTACTCTTAATGAAAGCCTCGAACACAAACCAGAGGGCAATTATCGAAGTTTGGATGTGTTGAGACTCATTGTCAAATTAGGTCGAGTCTCTTCTGTTCAGACCTTATGCTTATCAGGTGTGTGGAGGCAACACGCGGACATACTCACTGCGCGACAAAATCCATTCAACCTCAAGAAACTAGAGTGTAGACTGGGTGTGGACCTCAAGTTGATCACATTTTTTAAAAACACTTTAGTTGACCTTAGCGTGTCTTGGACTGATATTAACACTTTCATGAGATTCCCAAGGATGCCACATTTAAAAAAAATATCTTTGGGATTCATTAGCATCCTAAATACTAGGTGAGTATTTTAATTAAGCTTAGCCTGCATGCATGATCTCTAAATTAAATAATTTGTTATTCCATCCAGGTGTGCCAATTTGGAGAAGATATTTCCAGTCCTAGAAAAACTTCATTTCGACGGATTCTTGACTGTTCTTGAAAAACACGAAGAATTTTTTCCAGACTCCAACCCATGTCTAACCGTCAAATCACTACGACTGGAGAGATTTTATTTGGCAATCAACGGGTTCAAACACATTCAAACCATTTTCCCAAATTTGACAGAACTAAATTTGGATTATTTGGACGGTCCAGAGACCCTGACACACATCTGGGGACAAATGACACAGTTAGAAATTTTAACATTGAACGGCTCGATTATTAAAATGGATGGTGATTTGGATTCAATGTTCACTGGAATTTCAACCCAAGGATTTGGGGAAATGAAAATGAGTGGTGTATTGAGTGATCTGGAGGGAATGACTGAGACACTTCGAAGAGAAACCATTCAGAATCTCAAGACTCAGTATTCTCAAGGGCCTTCCATCACAAGTCTAACAAGTCAGTCTTTGATTATTATCACGTAAAGTATAGTGTGAGATGTGCAATTATTCTGAGAATTTGATAATTTATGTATATATTTTTTCTAACCCACTCATCATAATGGCAGAATTGCGATCTATAAAGCTAGGTGTATATGCTTATATTGGTGAACCAGGTAATTATGAGGACAGATGTCTGAAGTATTTGACTGACTTGAGCTTGTACTTTGGACTGTACCCCATCAAGAGTCTCAAACACCTTGTAGTTAAAAGGTGCAAGGTGAGTTGGTCAAGAATTCATCTTAATTATTTGTTTGAATTGAAAATTAATTTTAATTGTGGGAATACTAATAATTAATTTTGTTTGCTTTGTTGAATTAGTTCACGAACACTGGTTGTAAAATCTTGGAGGATGATGTGGGACTTGAGTCTTGTGAGTTCGAATATGCTGTGGATCCCCCGCAGAGCATATACCATTGGATTTAGTATTGCCGTATAAATGAATTTATCTGCTACTTATCGTTAGTTCAATTCATTTTAAATACAAAATTTGTCAATAATACAGAAAACCTATCAGAATGATTTTGTACCGTACGTTTTATAAATAAAATTCTATTTGATTTATCATGGAAATACTTTCAAAAATACTAAACTTTAAGTTTTCTGAAAAAATAAACTACGATTTTTTAAGATGACGAATGAAGTAGGTTCACGCACCGCAATGTCTCCAACATAAAAATACAGGGTGGTCCAGAAAATGCGGGTCATTTTTGAGTGACCACAGTGGCGGAACGCCTTGACAGATTGACTTGATAGATATACGGCGCATTTGAAAGCCCCTGCGATTCTGAGTAAGGGACAAATCCACATGTTAGAATATGGGGTCATAAGATCACTGAAAATATATTCTGGATAACCCATGATGTGATGGAGTGAAAGGTCATGGTATGTTCTGACATAACGGCCCAAGGAAAAGTTTCAGATTATTGTGACCACCTATGAGGTCACCAAAGCTCAAAAACCTGAGAGACGGGTGAATATTTTTCAGAATTACTATATTTATGCGGTAATTTATAATTGGTTCGTGTCTGTATAGTCTAGAGCGAAAAGTATTTGTAATGTATTTTGAAAAACAGCTATATTGAAGGTATTGTACATTTCCTTGTGACACACAGTTCATATTTTTTTTTATTTTTGTAAATTATTATTTCATTTCATAGTCATATAATACATATTACAATACTCTAAAGAAATATTAATTCGGTCTTCTCAAGGGTATCTTGCCCCATCTACGATTATTTTTCAACAAACAGTAATATTTCCAGTAATCCGCCTAACATGACATTGGACCACAACCGCCACCACCAGAAGCACATGGCTACCAACAGGAGCACCACCATCTGTATGTACTTGGGTACATACAGGCGTTGCAGGGTCTTGTATGTTTCAACGTGCAACTAATTGACAATTGTGCCCTGAATCACTTTAATTAATTGATTCGAAAGTTGTATTTTATGAAAATCTAATCTTTGGACACAAATGCTTGCAAAAGTTAAAAAAATTAGAGAGTTTTCGTGGAACATTGCATGAGAACCAGAATAAGAATTATAGGATAAAAGTTCTGGTGAATGTTTCTGTGATTTGTACGATTTGCCTTAGGAAATAAACTCCGTAATGCAATTCAACTGTTGCAATGGTCATAATGAATATTGTTATGCTATTTGAAACACTTTTCTATTTGTGTCTCTTTTGTTAGGTGAATGGAAAATTTGTAAAGACTTCAGGGTCGGTCCTTAAGTTCACGTATGAACGTAAATAGAAATTGTAAAACGTACCCTCATACTTACTGCTTTATAACCAAGCATTGGCATTCCATTGTCAGTCTGGTGATTGTGAGTGTGAGTGTAACCCACAGACTCAAAGACTGTAAAAGAAAATTGTATATGAGTTTGGATTGGCAGTTTGAACTGAGAATATCAACAGTCAAAATAGTTATTGCAGGTTGAAATTGAGGACAGGAATTCACTGAAAAAGTTTTAAAATGTCAGTGAGTGAAGAAAGCACCAAAAGAATTTGCACCTCTTCTCCTATTCAATTCCCCGTAAGTCAGTCTTCTTCATTAATTTATATGTACAATGCGGATCAATCTCATTTTTCATCTTATGTCTAGTCCTGTCGCTGTACATTAATATTAAATAATTTGATGTCAAATCGAGCCACATTAAAATTTAATTCGGTCAGTGAGGGTTGAGTAGAAATTTTGGAGTTGTATTGAATTCTTTCAAAATGCAAAGTCTTTTTCCATGTATCTATGTGTGTATGACGATATACTTCTCATCCTCCGATACATTACATTAATTCTCTAAATATTTGAGTAAATGTCTGATATCTTTTTTACAAAATTAGGTTGATGAGAACCCGGGGCGATCCTGTGAAGAGAGCGAGGAAGACAGGAGTTGTACTGAAATAGAAACACAAAACCATCCTCTATTTAACGATGTGGTAAGAATTGTTGTTATTGTTATACTTTGAATAATTGTCGTCATGTTAAATAATTACTACATGGAATTTGACAAATGAGTAATCCAATTATTTCTTCCAGATTCTGAGGAATGTGTTTGACCACGTGAGACGAAGTGATTTGTTGGTATGTCGTGGGGTTTGTAGGAAATGGAATGTGGCCACCCTTCCATTCAGTCGTCTCGCCTTCGAAATCACCGTTTATAAAAACAAAGACAACACAGCAGTTCCCTCATCAGATCGGGTTAACGGGATTTATTCTGAATCAGATTTGAACAACAGAGCAAAAGAACATTCTCACACGGTCCAAAACTTTGTTGAGCTCTTCAGCTCAAACACACTCGGGATTCCATTTGGCAAATTTAAACTCGGAGCCTTCTCAACAACAGATGGTGATGGTCAGAAATTTATTGACGTATGCGGGAACACGATACAAGAAATCTCATTCATTTATGAACCTTTTAAAATGGAAGATGTGCTTGAATTACTCAAATCATCTCCAACATTGAAATCCTTTCAAGTACCACAACTGATTTCCTCCCAGTCAGGAAACAAATTAATCCGGGGCGGAATGTCTCGTTTAAGTCATTTGAAAAACATTGCCTTTGACTTTTTTCAAGACCCCAAATACTTTTGTTCAACTTTAGTTGAAGAAATTTTGAGTGCTGCTCCGAATGTTTCAAAATTTACTCTTAATGAAACCCTCGAAGACAAACCAGAGGGCAAATATCAAACCTTGGATGTGTTGAAACTCATTGTCAAATTCGGTCGAGTGTCTTCCGTTCAGACCCTATTCTTACCATATGTGACGAGGGAACACGCGGACATACTCACTGCGCAACAAAATCCATTCAACCTAAGGAAACTTGAGTTTTTTACATGTAGACAAAGCGTGGACCTCATCAAGTTGATCACATTTTATAAAAACACCTTGGTTGACCTTAGCGTGCGGTTTACTCGGATTAACACTTTACTAGGATTTCCAAGGATGCCATATTTAACACAACTATACTTGGGATTCATGTACAAACTAAATACTAGGTGAGGTTTTTAATTAACTTTATATAGCCTCCATGGTCTCTAAATGAAATAATTTATTATTCCATTCCAGGTGTGTCAATTTGGAGAAGATATTTCCAGTCTTAGAAAAACTTCATTTCCAAGGGTGGTATAATGTTCATAAGAAACATGAAGAATTTTTTCCCGAGTCCAACCCATGTCTGACCCTAAAATCATTGCGGCTGCAGAGATTTTATTTGGGAATCAACGGAATCAAAAACATTCAAACCATTTTCCCAAATTTGGTAGAACTAAATTTGAATTTTTGTTTGGACGGTCCAGAGACCTTGACACACATTTGGTGTCAAATGACACAGTTAGAAATTTTAACATTGCACGTTGAGATTACGAAAATGGATGATTTGGATTCTGTATTCACCGGAATTTCGACCGAAGGATTTTTGGAAATGAGAAGTGTAGTGAGTGAGCTGGAGGGAATGACGGAGAAACTTCGAAGAGAAACAATTCAGAATCTCACGACTCAATATTCTCAAGGTCCATCCATCACAAATATAACAAGTCAGTCTTTGATCATTATATAAATTGTATATTCACGAAAAGTAAAATGTGAGATCTACAATTTGTCTCAGAATTTGATAATTTACGTATATATTTTTCTAACCCCCTCATAATGACAGAATTGCGTTCTGTAAAGTTAGTTGTGGTTGGTTATGTTGGTGGACCGGGTGATTTTGAAGCTAAAAATCGGAGATACTTGACTGACTTGACCTTGTACTTTGGACTGTACCCGATGAAGAGTCTCAAACACCTTGTCGTTCAAAAATGCAAGGTGCGTTAATCAAGAATTCATATAAATTAAAATTATTTATTGGATTTACTAATAATTAATTTTTCTTTGCTCTGTTGAATTAGTTTACGAACACTGGTTGTAAAATTTTGGCGGATGATATGGAACTTGAGTCTTGTGAGTTCGAATATGCTGTGGAGCCACCGCAGAGCATACCATTGGATTTAGTATTGCCCGTGTAAAACTAAAGAATGGGTGCATATTTATTGGAAAAATGGCTGCATATATGCGTCAATGAACCCCAACTGTAGCCCATAACACATTCAGATATGATTCACGGAATTATCCATATGGGAAATGATAACACAAACTTAACGAGTGATAGCAATTAGTTAGTAAAAAAGCATAATAGGAAAACGTCTACTTTTCCAATTGTAACCCGGTCTGGGAGAACGGATATTTCATAATGGAAACCATTCTCGCAGATCGGAATCCCGAATGTAAATTGTCCCACCATTCCCATTGGAACCCATTTGTGCCAATTGAAATTATAATCTGTAGATTTTCCCTATTTCATATAATATGACGGTACCCATATCGCTGTTCCAATATGAACCAATGAGTCTGTTTTGCCCGGGTGTACGTATAAATGAATTTCTCTGCTACTTATCGTTAGTTCAATTCATTCTAAATACCAAATTGTCAAGAATACAGAAAAATTATCAGATTGAATTTGTATCGTACGTTTAATAAAAAAAATTCCACTTGGTTTATCAATGAAATACTTTCTAAAATACTAAACTTGAACTTTTCTGAAAAATTAAACTACGAAACGACGATTTTTTAAAAATGATGAATGAAGTAGGTTTACGGACCGCGACGTCTCCAAGATAAAGGTATAGGGAGGTCCAAAAAATGTGGGCCACTTTTGAGTGACCACAGTGGCGGAATGGCTGGACAGATTGACTCAACATTTATGGCTCCTTAGAAAGCCCCTACGATTCTGAGTAATGGACCAGAGTAAGAATTATAGGATAAAAGTTCTGGTGAATGTTTTTGTGATTTGTACGATTTGCCTTAAGAAATAAACTTGAATGCAATGGTCATATAAATACTATTGTTATACATTTGGTGAAACCCTTTTCCTATTTTTGTCTTGTGTGTTAGGTGAAAGGAAAACTTGTAAAGACTTCAGGGTCGGTCCTTAAGTGCACGTAGGAACGTAAATAGAAATTGATAAATGTACCCTCACTTAATTTCTGCTTCACACCACACCAACTATTCGCATTCCATTGTCAGTCTGGTGATTGTGAGTGTGAGTGTAACCCATAGACTCAAAGACTTAAAAAGAAAATTGTATTGCACATGAGTGTGGTTTGGCAGTTTGAACTGAGAACATTAAAAGTCAAAATAGTTATTTTATGTTTTGAGGACAGGAATTCACTGAAAAAGTTTAAAATGTCAGTGAGTGAAGAAAAAACCAAAAGAATCTGCACCTCTTCTCCTATTCATTTCCTCGTAAGTCAGTCAGTCCTCTTCATTTATATGTACAATGTTGGATCAATCTAATTTTTCATTTTATATAATGCCTATAATAGTCTTGTCCCTGTACTGTGATATTAAATAATTTGAGGTCAAATCACGCCACATTAAAATTTCATTCGGTTAGAGAGGGCTGAGTAGAAATTTTGGAGTTGAACTTGTATGTATGTATGAAGGACGATACTTCTCTTCTCATCCTACAATACATTACATTAATTCTCTGATAATTTGACTGAATGTCTGATTTATTTTTTAACAAAATTAGGTTTTTGAGAACCCAGGGCGATCCGGTGAAGAGAGGGAGGAAGACAGGCGTTGTACTGAAATAGAAACACAAAACCATCCTCTTCTTAACGATGTGGTAAGAATTATTATTGAACTCACTGATTTCTTCTAAAAAAAATTTCGACAAGTCTTTCAATATCAGGGATAGACACGTATTTTTGGAATTTCCCAGACGCAAAAAAGTACAGAGAGTTGACAAGGGATTTTAGATTTTGAAAAGTCAAATCAATTAAAAAAATTTGACCCCCGGGGGTACGTCTTGGAAATTCCAATCTAATGATATCCAAAGACCTATCAAAAAAAAGTTTGGAGGAAATCGGTGGGTAGTTGTCACCGGACTCCCTCGTCAGAATAATGGTTGTAACAATTAAACATTAATTTAATTACTATGTGGAATTAGACTAATGAGTAATCAAATTATTTCATTCAGATTCTGAGGAATGTGTTTAACCACATGAGACGAAGTGATTTGTTGGCATGTCGTGGGGTTTGTAAGAAATGGAATGTGGCCACCCTTCCATTCACTCGTCTCGCCTTCGAAATCACTGTTTATAAAAACAAAGACAACAATGTTCCCTCATCAGATGGGGTTAACAGAGTATATTCTAAATCAGATTTGAACAAAAGAACAAAAGAACATTCTCACACAGTCCAGAGCTTTGTCGAATTCATGACCTCAAACACACTCGGGATTCCATTCGGCAAATTTAAACTCGGAGCCTTCTCAACAACAGATGATGATGGTCAGAAATTTATTGCCCTTTGTGGGAACACGATACAAGAAATCTCATTCCTCTATGAACCTTTTAAAATGGAAGATGTGCTTGAATTACTCAAATCAACTCAAAAATTGAAATCCTTTCATGTACCACAACTGATTTCCTCCCAGTCAGGAAACAAATTAATCCGGGGCGGATTATCTCGTTTAAGTCAATTGAAAAACATTTCCTTTGAGTATTATCTTGACCCCAAATATTTTTGTCCAACTTTTGTTGAAGAAATTTTGACCGCGGCTCCGAATGTTTCAAAGTTTTCTCTTAATGAATCACTCGAAGACAAACCAGAGGGCAAATATCAAACCTTGGAAGTGTTGAAACTCATTGTCAAATTCGGTCGAGTGTCTTCAGTTCAGACCCTATTCTTACCATATGTATATGTGACGAGGGAACACGCGGCCATACTCACTGCACAACAGAATCCATTCAACCTGAGGAAACTTGAGTTTTTTACATGTAGACAGAGCGTGGACCTCATCAAGTTGATCACATTTTTTAAAGACACCTTAGTTGACCTCAGCGTGTCTTCTACTGTTATTAAAACTTTGATGGGATTTCCAAGGATGCCATATTTAAAACAACTATACTTGGGATTCATTTACAAATTAAATACTAGGTGAGTATTTTAATTAACTTTAGCATCCATGGTCTCTTAAATAATTTGTTATTCCATCCAGGTGTGTCAACTTGGAGAATATATTTCCTGTCTTAGAAAAACTTCATTTCTACGGGCAATATCATTTGCATACGAAACTTGAAGAATTTTTTCCAGAGTCCAACCCATGTCCGACCCTCAAATCATTACGTCTCGAAGGATTTTGTTTGAAAATCAACGGATTCAAAAATATGCAAAACATTTTCCCAAATTTGACAGAACTAAATTTGGATTTTTATTTGGACGGACCAGAGTTCCTGACACACATCTGGGGTCAAATATTGCAGTTAGAAATTTTAACATTGGACTTCATGATTAAGAAATCGGATGATTTGGATTTGGATTCCGTATTCACTGGAATTTCGACCCAAAGATTTGAGGAAATGAGAGGTGTAGTGAGTGAGTTGGAGGGAATGACTGAGACACTTCGAAGAGAAACCATTCAGAACCCCAAGTCTCAATATTCTCAAGGGCCTTCCATCACAAATCTAACAAGTCAGTCTTTGATTATTATTTAAATTGTATATTCACGAAAAGTAAAATGTGAGATTTACAATTAGTCTCAGAATTTGATAATTTATATATATATTTCTGATCCCATATGATCCTGATATGTCAGTCTGATTATTATCACTTAAATATATTCACGTAATGTCAAATGTGAGATGTTCAAATTTTCATTCTTTTTTCTAACCCACCATTAATGACAGAATTACGATCTGTAAAGCTAGGCGTGTTTGGTGTTGGTGGACCGGATGATTATGTAGCTAGAAGTCGCAAATATTTGACTGACATGACCTTGTACTTTGGACTGCACTCCATCAAGAGTCTCAAACAGCTTGTCGTTAAAAAATGCAAGGTGTGTTCGTCAAGAATTAATCTTAATTATTTGTTTGAATTGAAAATTGAATTAAATTGTGGGATTATTAATAATTAATTTTGTTTGCTTTGTTGAATTAGTTCACGAATACTGGTTGTAAAATCTTGGCGGATGATATGGGACTTGAGTCTTGTGAGTTCGAATATGCCGTGGAGCCCCCGCAAAGCATACCATTGGATTGGCCCATACAAAACTACAGAATGGGTGCCTATTGGAAAAATGCCTGCTTGAACCTCAATTGTAGCCCATAGCCCATGATTCACGGAATTATCCATAATCCATATCGGAAATGTTAACACAAACTTAGATGTGGAGTTTCCAATGAAAGTTCATTTCCAATAACGCATTTCTCATATTCGCAGTCCATTGTAAAAACAAACACCGTTGAGGGATTAATTCCCGCGCTGTTCTCTCTTTCCGTTGTTGGAGCAGAATTCCAGTGACTAAATTGTTGTAAACTGTGACTCCCGAAATGAACTTTATTTTGAACTGTGTTTGTTTCGAAAAGTTTACAAAAAAAATTAATGAGTGTACTTAATTATTAAAAAATCTGACCCTGAAGACCAGTTTCATTATTATGAGACTTAGGGTAGGCAAATGTAACTAATCCTGTTACCAGTTACACATTCCTTCCTAATTAAGTTCGCTTTTTGATGAAATGGATTGCATATTAGTTTACTACTACTAAACTGCGGTTAAAATTGTGTTCCATATTATAATATTTTTTAAAACAATATATACTTCCTTATAATTATTTAGAATCGCTTGAATATATGTTTTAACACGTTACAACACATAATTCAGATTTTGTAGTGGTGAATCATGTCAAATTATTATAAATATTACAAAAAACTTTTAGTTATAAGATACACAATTTGCCGACAGTCTTTTCCACCCAATGTTTTAAAGTGGGTTATAAAGGTGTCCGGAGCTTGGGATTCTTCTAACTTTTGTACTTGAGCCCAACTCCCAAAACTTGACTGTATGTCATCAGCACTGCAGGCTCTCGGTGGTGAGTCGTTCAAGGTTTTGTCATAGTCATAGACCGCCAGGAGATAATTAAACTCAACTAAAATAAAACCCAAAACTAATTAATTTTTTTTTATCAATTAATTAGTTTTTGTGACGGAATATAAATTGACAAATCATGCATGCAGATTACCATATTCTCCAGTCGTCGTTCTCCGTAGTCCTCCCTGAATTCTTTCAATATAACTGGGTCGTTGGTCAAAAGTCATAACACTGAATGAGCCTCGATCCCATACCGCATCAAATGGACCCCATTTTTCAATCGGACACTTCAAAATGTCTCCACAGAATATGATCAATTCTTTATTCTCCGTGGAATATGTCGACTCTTGTTCATTGTACTCTAGTCCCAAGGAATTCTCAGTATTCAATTCTTCAATTGCTTTTGGAACACCTTCAATTCCAAATACCTTCCAACCCAAACTCAACAAATATGGAATGTCTTTTGTTTTCCCACATAGAGGTATACAAATTCTTTTGGAAGTATTTTTGTTACTTTCCAAGAGTTTGATGTGTCGCTCCAGGATTCCATTCACTTCATTTTTATGCCATCCAATCCGATTGTCTTCGTATAATTTTGTGTATCGTAATATTTCCATGGGAGTAGAACGATCCAGTGACTCTGAATTCATACTTCACATGCAAACTCACGAATATTATTTGTGTAATTATTTTATTTAATATTGGATTAATTTAATTCGTCTGATCAATATAGTTTAGTAAAGAGAGATTGTATGTTGTCTCTTGTGTGTTTAATTAATTAATGTTTCCTTAAGAAAATGAATTTGTTGACAAATTCAAAAATAATTATGTAACGTAATAATTCTCCACCAACTCTGTGCATGGCGTGTGGGTTTGTGGTTTGACTTTGAAAGTGACAGTCACTATCACTATATAGACACACTGCTTTTTGTATGGAATCATCATTAGGAATAGGCATTAGATGCATTGAATATATGGCACTCGTGTTTAATTTAAAGTGCAGAAGTTATAGGTATATAACTTATTATAATTTGATAAAAAAAATGGTTACACACTTCAATAAAAATGACTATTATGTAATGTACAATGTACTGTCTGAGTGAGTCAAGATTAAATATACTTATGTTGACGGTACTGCATAGGACAGAATAGTGGAGTTAATAAAAACTCTGGTTTATACAATTAGAAAAATCAGTGCGGAATTGTGCGTGGCTGACAGAACGAATAGGGAAGATTTTTTTATATCTTACACTCTACTAGTGAATAACTTCTTAACAAGAAGTTTCAAAATAGAATTTCACTCCCAAATTCCCGTGACTAAATTTGCGGTAACTTTTGGGAAATGTCTGGGACTCCTTCCATTTCGTTGGGATGAATTTTCCAACGAAGTCGTTTGAGTTGACAGAAAACTGGATTGGCTCAAATGGATTTTTGTCTTGACAATCATGTTCGTCACAAAAATTGTTGTCATTTTTAATTTGATCAAAAACAGACAGTCTTGGAACACAGATGGCACTGGCATTGTTATTTTATTACATTTGGTTTTCGGTATCATTTGCACTCTCACACTTGGATTTGATTTGCATTTGGTATGGAAACTTGAAGAATTGGAGAATTATATTATTAATGTGCTCAATTTTCATATCATTGATTTCACGAGTAAGTCAATAGCTAAAAAAAATTCTAGTAAAAGTTTATAGTTAGTAGTTTTTGCACTAACTTTTTCGCAGAAACCTACGGAAGCCATGACATTTCATCCAAGAGAAGTTTAGGTCCATTGATTGTGACCATACTAATGGTTAGCATCCCCACGGCCTGTGCCAGTCTTGCCAGTCTTCCCCTACCACCCTCTTACTGTGAACGGTACTTCATGTACAATTTAATCCCGGTCTGTGATTTAACGCGACAACAAAATATATTTGCTTCTATGTTTTGGAAAATTGTGTTGTCCCTGGTGCAGGGAGCGTTTTATTTCTTAACGGGCTTCTCCATATATTTTCTAACATTGATTGCAGTTAAGTTACCACCGCTATGTTTTTTACAACCGAATTACGGTGAGTCTTTTATGAATTCTACATCATGTAATTCCTTCGTTATATGGTACTGGGGTATATCATTTAATTTTTCATTAAACAGATCTGATGACCATTCGGACCAAACCATTATTACCGTTATTATGTGGACACAAAATGTAATCCTCACACTTTTACAATAAATTAATTTAATTTACTCACGTTTTCTGGTAGTGACTAATCGTTACATTTTATAATTAGCATGCTTCTAAAGTGGAAGGTATAATTACAGAATTACAATGTGTCGATGTCGACTAATCTTAAGAAACCTATGGATCTATTTCTTAGGATCGGAATTTATATACATGTGTATAAAATATTACATAAGATAGGACTCAATTCGGAGTCAAAAAATTCCATGTTATTTCTATGAATAATTGTTTAGAGCCATGTGAAAAGTCGATGGTAATCTAAACAATTTGGAAAGACTGCAGGGTAAGATAATATGACAGTGTGAATTTATTATTCAAAATAATATGGGATTAGAAAAAAATACTTTGTACAATCACATTCAAAAGAAATTAGAAAATATTTACGTTCTTTTTTTAGTGTAAGTGTATTATTTTTTATCTCACAATCAGAGAATCTTTTGGCCTATTTACGCTGGCAATCTCTGTCAATTCGTCGAATGAATTACGCATGGTAGAACTGTGTATATTTTTATCCCTTTTTTTTGTTGAAAATCGATCTATAAGAATAGAACAGAATCTAGTGGGAAGATTCCCCGAAGTGAAGATTTTTATGTTTTGTTTACATTGACAGAGTTTTATTCCGAGAAACTCCTCTACATGTACATGCACGTATGTATGGGATGTTTTTAATATGTACATATGTTTGGAATTGTGTGTGGGTTTATAATTAGATCTGGATTCAAAATGTAGTGCAGTACATACTTATAAAATTGACAAGGTAGCCTCACGAAGTGAAACTTCAAAGAGCCGCACTAAGAATAAAATAAACTTCAAATATAAGTACTTTCAAAAATAATTCCTGTAGAATTTTTGAACAGAAAACGGTAACCCATATGAAACTACACAAAGGGAAAACAAGTGAGAAGGTTATCTTGTAAAATACACTAACAAGAAAGAACAGAAGCATGGTTTATATTGTTCAGATAAAAATCCTTACGTGTAGGTATTTGGCATTTATTACTATTACTGACTTGAGTAGGCACTTTGCCATATTGTCTTTTTCAAAGTTGCAATGTTCAAATACGAAAGTAGTTTTCTGGAGTACAGTGCGCAGTGCTTTTTTCACTAAATTAAATACTGGTTGATCTGGTACTTTTAAATTTCTAAGAAATTTAACCTGAATAGAATTTTGACACAATGAGCAGTGATGGAATCAAATTCATCTTTGAAGAGGAAATTGAACTCAAACCCATTCTGGACTTAGAAAATGAAGGATTGGGAAAAGAGTCACAATTTGATGACGTCTCTGATCAAATTCGTTGTGATGATGAAGAAACATTTTATGTAAGTTTTATATTAAAAAAATACAAGTTCATTGACATTTGCAATCTTTATTTGTCTCATAATAATTTTAATTTTAATCCACAGGTCCTGATAGGAGCTGCGAAATACAAGAAAGAAGAAATAGAAATCCGAGTTTCTAAGGACATCGTCGTTGTCATCGGAAGACCCATTGAACCAAAGGATGCATGGAGAAAATTGAATAAGAAAATCACAATCCCCCTGGGAGTTAAGCATGAGAACATTGCAGGGATCTTGAGTAAAACTGGGATATTGACTTTGACATTTCCAACCAAAATCCCGCAAGCCCTTGCATTGTCTGACCTACAACTAAAACCACAATCTGGGAATCAAGTCAACCCATTCGGACTCTTATGTAGTGGTCCGTTGCGAGAGGGCTCTGGTGCTCAAAATACCAATCCATCTCACAAGACAGAAGGCAAGCCTAGTAAAGTGGATTTTGATGAATGGGCTAAGAAAGGATACACGTATGAACAAATCACACAGGAAGAGTACACTATCAAGGATGGAAATATATTTGAGGTACGTTCGTTTTCACTATGCATGAGCTGAAGGGTGTTGTCTATTGACACCCTCCTCGACAAATACTCTTCGACGCTTTACTATTATCCCTTGCGGTTAATATAAATTAACGTGTGCAAAATTTGTCTATTGAAATTCTAGAAAGAAGTTGAGATTGGAGAATTTTCCCCGGAAGACATTGAGGTGAGCCAGAGCAATGACGGGAGATCTGACTGGGTCATCATTGAAGGGAAACGAAGATTCATTGAAGGGACCAAGTGCAAATTCCGTTCATTTTATAAAATGTTTAGCCTCCCTCCAAAAGTTAAACCGGAGTCCATATCTTTCACATACAAAAGTGGCGGTGGAATTCTAACCGTGACCGCACCGATTTCTTAATTAATTGTATTTAAATTGACCGTACTTTCAAAACTGCTACAAATCTTCTCCCCAAATACTGTGTTTCTTCTGTTACAGTTACACGCATATTGTTCGGCAGAATTTATTGAAATATATTATTTCAAGTCTTTTTAAAGTATGTTTACATAATATAATACGTTAACACCATGATGATTCCGAGAAGAGACATGTGGTCATTTCCGACCCCAGCATCGGAGGACACGTGGGCGCCATGTTGTGGACGAGTGGTCGTGGAAACAGTGGAAGACGTGATAGGTTTTACGGTGGTCGTTCCCGAGCCGTGAAGACTTCGGTCCGCATCTATATGATCTTCATGTATGAACGCATTTCTGAATCCAATACTTTTTACATAGTTCAGCACTTCATTTTGTTCTTTCACTACTGGGTCTAGAGTTGGGTCAGTCGTAGTTGTTGTAGCAGTAGTTGTAGTGGGTGCAATAAGAACACCAGGGGCAGAAGTAGTTTGTAGCTGTTGAATCTGGAGAAACGTTAGATAGTGGTTCATACATGGGAGTTTTCATTTGTATGTTATGTATATTTACAGAAGAAATACCTCGGTCCTGATTATTGGACCCACGGTGACGGTGACTGTAATTGGATCCTCTGTCACAGTCACAGGCATCGTAGCAGCAGTGGTGCCCGGGTCTGTTGTCGCAACCTCTGTTCTGGCACTCTCGGTTGTTGGCATAGCCACAGGTGGATCAGTCGCAGTTTGAGAATTCTGTAACATAGTATACGTGAAATAGAGTATATTAAAAATCAAGGGGAATGAATAGGATTTACCGCAAAGGCCATAATTGTCAGAAAATAGAAAATCGTCATTTTGAAACTTTAGTTAACAAAAAACACAATGAAAATTGTAGTTTTGTTATGAGTATTTTTGAGCTAAATGGACTGACAGTGGGAAGTTCAAGAGCAAGGCCAATGCAAGATTAATGGAGTTCACTGCTGAACAATGAAAGGACAAAGGATCGAGGTAACTTTCTCTTTCTTTATTGACTGAAAAGAAGGAACCCATGCAATTGTTTAGAATGAGGCTTAGAATGACGTATGAGACGAACCTATAAAATTTTTTTTAATGTGTTTGGACTCGGAATGGAATTTAATGTGGTTGTAATGATTAATCATGTCGTTATCTAAGAACTGGAAGTATTTGGAGTGAGCGGTTGGGGTTTGCATATGGAACATGGGATTCTGAAGATAGCATGGAAATATACCGTGTACGTGCCGTGTCTCGAATTTGGACACGGATTGTAAAACGTGACGTGTCCGTGTCGTCCGAGTCCGGCACGGTTTGCGTCCCAGGCAATGCTCGTAATGTTGTAGAATTCAAACCGTGTCCGTCTCGGCACGGCACGACACGGCCATTTCCCGTGTCCGTTCCGTGCCGTGTCCAGCTCAACCGTGCCGTGTCGGCGTCCAGCTCAACCGTGTCCGTGTCCGGTTCATTTCTTAAATTTAGACATTAATCGTGTCCGTGTCCGTGTCCAACGGTATCGTGTCCGTGTCCCCTGACCTCTAGTCATCGACTCAGTCTCGGTCGCGTTGCTGCATACAAATGATGGGATACCCTAACCCATCTAACAAACCACAAAGAAAAGAAAAAAGGGTAAAGAATCTTAGGCATACAACACTTCAATTCAGTACAGTGACCGATTTGATTCAGAAAAAAACTATCGAGTGGGTGGTGGGTTGCACCACACACCCCTTAGAGAGAAAGAGCAACTCATTCATTCTCGC
>JAQIXO010000297.1:0-23645 GCA_034700305.1 Protaphorura armata
CGGTTCTTCATATTTGAGAACGGAATATTTTCGGTTCGGTTCGGTTAGCCATATTTGAGAACCGAATATTTTCGGTTGGGTTCGGTTTCGGTTCGGTTACATGTTGGAACAAACCGAGAACCGATCGGTTAACCGAATAATAGGAATCGTGCATAAATTGTGTGGAAAATTTGTGCGACTGATTTGTCCACGAACACACGATTCGCAGTCCGGCTTTCTTTTTGAAGTGAACTTTCCTTCTTTTGTTAAATATTGCCAACAAACGAATGCTTAAGAGGAGTTGGTGGAGGACTGAGTTGTTAAAACTAGTTAATTATACTACAAACATATGTTATAGTATTTTTTGGTGATTACCGTAAAATCCCGAATAGAGCACGGGTATCAAATACAACGCTTGTCTCGGAGCTGGAAACAGTATTAGAACGCGGGTCCAAATACAACGCTTGTCTCGGAGCTGGAAACAGTATTAGAACGCGGGTCCAAATACAACACGGGTCTCAAATATAACGCGGGTACTACATGCAGGAGGGCATGGTGTGAAGTGACGAACATACAAATTATTTATTGGAACTCGGGTCTCAAATATAATGTGGGTCTCTGTATGCCGTTTTTCAATAGAACGCGGGCGGGCTATTCGGGATTTTGCGGTAATATAATTTTATTTACAAATGAGGCGGTATACGAGGTGTCTGGATGAAAAATTTATCTCGAAAAAAATTAATATTTGTTGTGTTCTTCGTTTCGTACATATACTTTTAAAAGTTTCGGTTCAGTTCGGTTCTGAACCGAAACCGAACCGAAAGTTCGGTTCGGTTTCGGTTTGGTCTTCGAACCGAACCGAAACCGAACCGAAATCTCATTTCGGTTTCGGTTTTTGCTTCGAACCGAACCGAAAGTTTTGGCTTCGGTTCGGTTCCTTATCTGAGAGAACCGAAATTTATCGGTTCGGTTCGGGTTTCGGTTCGGTTCGCTTAAAATTAGAACCGATCGGAGCCCTAATAGGTGCATTGTACTTGTTAGTGTTGGATTTGGACGGAGTCGAACTAGAGTGAGAAGCAATTGCATTAGCCTGCGGAGTCAGTGAATGAGTTGGATTTTCTTTGGTCGTCATTCCAGTCATAGTTTCAGTAGTAACATTTCCCTCTAT
The DNA here is from genome assembly GCA_034700305.1 of Protaphorura armata. NCBI lineage: Eukaryota > Metazoa > Arthropoda > Collembola > Poduromorpha > Onychiuridae > Protaphorura > Protaphorura armata. The sequence continues at coordinate 1,148 of JAQIXO010000297.1, forward strand.
TCTATTTACAGGAGGATTATCTCTATTCGTCGTTAGCTGTGCATTTCCGTTGTTTCGATTACTAATCCGTTCAGACTGTTGTCGAGGCGTAAGATCAGGGGTAATGTAAATGGAATAGTACCATTCAGAGTTTCTTAAAGCTCTTTTCCCCTTTAATGACTGTAACTTATCTTGAATGGAGCTTAGAATAACTTTTGTTGGTCTTATTTTTCCTTGTGGTGCAGGTAGCCGTTCAACGTGCACAGGGCGTGCTTTACCATCAGATGAAATGTTCACTACGTCACTTATAACAGACAATAAGTTCGTTATATGCACCACACACATTTTCATCAATTCCGTGCAAAATGATGTTTTTTGCACGCGTTACACGCTCACATTGTTCAATGACTTCTGCACGAATGAAATTTTTGTTATACTCAGAGTCAACTGCTCCTACATAATCCCATGACTCGACTTTACTCAGCAGCTTCGCTTGTGTTTCCTCAATTTTCGCTAATTGTTGCACTACACTTTCTTTCCATGAAGTCACAGATGCGATTATACTTTCAAGTCTATTGTATCGGTCGACTAGACCACTTAGTGACTCCTCAATAGGCATGGTACAGCCCACGTACAGTGAAAACCGCAGAGCAACAAATATAATGATCTCACACTGACTGACTGGACTGAACTGGATATTATTGGAAGCATGGGTTAATATTTTGAGGCGATATATATTTGCATTATAGTGGAAGCAAGGATTAAAATTTGGAGGCGATATGTCATTTCATTACGGTGAAAGCAAGGATTAAAATTTGGAGGCGATATATATTTGCATTATATTGGAAGCAAGATTAACATTCGGCGGCGTTATCTCTTCAACGTTAAGTTTAAAATATTTCGAAATTTTTTCGAAATTTTGAAAAAAATTCGAAACATTTTTTAAATGTTCAAAACATCTTTAAACATCATGTCCCGACCAAATTTTTGTCCAAAAAAATTATTCCGGGCCTGAAGAATATTTTGAAGACACATACCTCCACATGCACTCGATATGAATTTTCCAGAAAAGGGCATGGGAAATAACCCATGAAAATTTAACTTTCATAGGGGGGACTCTGAGGACATTTTCCTTCAAAATTTCGAAAAAATTTGTTGTTTTTGAACAAAATTTTTGTGGCCGATAAATCGTCAGGAGACCTGGTTTGACAGTTCAGATCAGTTTTTGAGTCGATTCCTTTTTCGCATCGAAATAGGTTTACTTGTAAGTAGTTTGAATAGTTTGTGGCAAAAATAATTAAAAGTCCGAAGTGAATGGAGTCATGTTTATGGTCATTCCAGTCAAAGTTTTATACTGTTTCTCATTGTTTTTGATCTGGAGTTGCGGTGCTAAAGCTCGTATGAGTAATAAGAACTCGGTGTACGAAATTGAAGGTAAGTCAAGTGAACACAATTTATAGAATAGCGCTATGAGAAATATAAAAGTCCATGGAGTAGTCAATTGAAATACGCAGGTTCCAAAAACAGCAATAATTCGAGTCCCCATCGCGGTTTCCAACTGCCATGCATGACCGAAGTGTCTTCGCTCCTCATGTTATCCAATGTATCAAGGAATCAGAGAGGGAGCCCGATGGGTGGAACCCTATCCGAACCACAACTTACGATTCGAAGGGCGGCCTTCATAGCGTAGTAGTCTGAGAGTCGGATACTGCACTATCAGAAATTTGAATATTTCGGCTGCCTAATCTCTGGCACAAGAGTATAAATTGTGTACTTGGGGTTTAACGAATAAAGAAATGAATGAAGTAATCAAGTTTAAAGATGAGGGCGAAAACTCCAGCACATAACATGGAAATGTGCAACCACTTGTCTAAGGTCTTTTCCCATTTGCTCATCCCTTGAGTTCAGTAAGTCATATCTTCTCGTTTGTGTTTCCTTATCCCGACTACGCTGCGGCCGGTCAGACAAGAACTGTGATGGAATGCTTGGAGCGAGATTACGGCTAGACTAGTCTGATTTGAATGGATTGCTACCGGAAAGTGTGAAAGGAACACCACTGCATTCCATTAAATGTGAAGACAGTCAAATAGACATATCATTGAAGCTCCATTCATTCGGGTCACCTTGTCATCTCGTGGATACTGGATAAGATTGGTGGATTGACTGAATTGTTCAAGAGGGTCGGGTCTACCTGTATAACTCGAAAATCCTAAAAATTGCCTGTAAGCATAGATAATGGTTTTCCCTTTAGACGTTAGAGAGAAATTCTCTAATCCAAATGGAAAGTGATGTGGCAATGACAAGCACAGTGTGTGCGTGAGTCATATGGAGTATTATTCAGAACTTACGATTCTTAAAATATTCAGGAATCCTTCCTTACTGTCATTTGAAACCTAATCACGTCTTTGATTTGTGTTTGATTGAATGTACATTGTTGAGGTCATGGAAATGTCATTCCTCTTCCTACCACTGCATTCTGTCGAAGATGTTTTGACTCTTATTGTGGTCCAGATGACACGGACCACTGTCTCTACTCAGGTCACATGGAGTGGAAGTGGACGTGTAGTTGTAACAGCTCAGTCATTGGCAAAGAATCTACCATGACCTCCGCTTGTTTCGCAACGTGTGGTGAAAGAACGGAACCTAAACAGACATCGTGTTCTGGATCATCATGTGATTGTACATGCAATGGCATTTCCCCATTCAAAAGTGTCACAAGTCTAACCGCCTTATCAATCCTCTCTTTATATTTGGTTTAAAACAATTTTGTTCAGTAAAATGGTTGACCGAGTACCGAGTAGCACTATGTTTGTATCATGTGGACTTACTTCTGGAGTAGTCGCTCAGCACAGCCAACACCACACCACAGCTATATGACTCATGACACACACATTCATAAGGAAAGAAGGTTATGTTTGTGTTGTGGCCCTGGGAGTTGGGCAGAATTCTAAATCAAATTAGTTGGCGTTCCCTCAGTTTTGACAATTCCAAAATATTTATATTTCTGCAAAGTGTAGAGCACCATGAGCAATGCGGACTGTAGTGAACTACAAATGAACACTCTTAAGTTTCTGATTTTATTTCATGGGTTAATCGAGACAAACAAAACATGTCTCACTGACTCTGTGTGTACCTCCGTCACTTATTCCTTTTTATATAAATAATGGTAATAACTTAAAGTATCTTGGCTTCTTTTCTTTTTCTTCACTCTCATCTTTCCTATTCCTTCCCTTGGACAATACTCTCCCTCTGCAAATGCACAAAAAAAATTTCAGTTAATCACAAAAATACACTCATTAATTGTCATAGTTGATTGTGAGGACGAGTCAAACGTCATGTGCATCCTCATCTGTCTTTGTTCGAGTTGTTTCCCATTTGGCCTGAGGATTTACTTATTAATTATGCAGTCACCCTAATAGTAGGAATAACCGGAGGAGAAAAACCTGTTGGAAAGAAAAGGGAGGAAGAGGTGTGAGGAATTGAACCCCAGCACTCACAAGATAACCATGTGAGGTGAAGCTCGCACTTGGAGTCGCCACCATACTTTTCACATACCTTAGTCAACCCTAATGACACAGCCAAAAGGGTTTTTTGTCAAAGTGAAAATTGTGCCCTCCAGAGGTCACGAAAGGTCAATCGCCGTGCCCTCTAAATTTATTTTACTTGGTTAATTACATTTCTTAGGTTTTAACTTTAGAGTATAACGTCCATGAGTTACGAGTATCTCATGTATCTTATATTATTTATCTCTGCAAATTAATTAAATTGCTCATATGAATTATTCTAGTCCCTTGGAGTTTACAACCCTTGAATAATCTTTAGTACAAGACAGTTAGTGACGGAAAGAAGCTAACTTTCAGCGCCATCTTGAAATCCAACGCCATCTTTGTTTAAACGTTTGTTTACCGTCAGCGTCAGTCGCCATCTTTATTTTAAATGTTTGTTTGAATTATAGCGTCAGTCGCCATATTAGTTAAATCAAATTAAATACATTGTAATATTATTTTATGCATCTGGTATGGATTGATCATGCGTCGCCAAGTTGAATTATTAACCTAACTGAGGTTAGTTATTATTGTTAATTGGATGTGATGGTGGCGGTGGCGGTGGTGGTGATAGTGATGAGAAAGATGAGAATGGCTCAAACCACATCACCTGCAACCCTTGTGAATACGATTTTCTTTCGACGGTAAGTGATTGTCATGTTTTACTACTCATTTCTTTCGACGGTAAGTGATTGTCATGTTTTACTACTCATTTCTTTCGACGGTAAGTGATAGTCATGTTTTACTACTCATTTCTTTCGTCGGTAAGTGATTGTCATGTTTTACTACTCATTTCTTTCGACGGTAAGTGATTGTCACGTTTTACTACTCATTTCTTTCGACGGTCAGTGGGGAGGTCTTTCGCATACTGCCTGTGCTTGTCACAGTTTATTATGATAGGTAACTGAGATTGCGGTGAAATGGCGAATTGATACACACTCGCCTACATAATTATTTCCTGACCAACCACTGACGATTTCTTGATCACCGTCCAACATGAGGTAAAATCCCGTTGTCAATTAAATTCTTGACTTGCTGACCATTCACATTCCATCTACCAAAATCAATGGCTGACTTAACGCCCTCTCTCTTAAAGAATGTGACGAGTCGTTTGGATAGTCCTGCAGCATGATTGTGTGCGTGGTATTTTTTTGCGTTGGTTCCTGACCAGAAACCCATTGAATGAATCCTGAGATTATGGTTGGGACCAAGTGTCTCATTGATTTCACTTCTGCAGACAAACGGGAATTCCACTTCCACATTTTCTCTTTCATTCCAAAAATGTCTGACAGTGGAGAAAATGACGATCACCCCCGTTATCAAAACAAGACATTTGGCAGCGTGTGTGAGAAAGGAGAGGCGGGCAGACGGCATTCTCATCCACAATTTATGTGAATAAAATTTTGAATTGTCACGTAATAATTTTTTTAATTTAACAACAAGAGGAATCGGAGGTCCTGTACTACATGTTTTATTTCATCTGGCTAGTAAATAAAACAATTTAAATACATTATGAGACATACAGCATGATTTGTCCGTCCTATACTTGTAGTTAATATTTATTTATAAACGCAAATAAACTTTGTTTATTCACAAGGTTATAATGTTTGAGTAAGGGAGTCTACGGAGGTTACTTTTGACGAGAATTAGCTGGGAGAAGAAAAAAAGAAGAAAAAATCATCATTTATTCAATGATAATCACTACCACAACAAAAGTGGTATCCTTACGAGTTACTCAGTATACAACTAGTAGTTTTGGTAATTCAAAATAACTTTTAAAAGAACAACTAAGAATTGCCGACAAATCCACTTTTTTTTCCTTCCATTAGAAACAGTAAGGTCGTAACTGTAAACTGTAAGTAAACTGTAAATAAAACGGCACGGCTCACAATCATTTTTTTTGAAGGAGGTAGGGAATACTATTTTTCTGGACATATTTCTAACTAATTTAACAGTAGAGTCCTAACCCCATACTAAAGGCGGATTCAGATAGCTTTTGCGGCGACGTTTTTTTGAACGCGGCGCGTTTTTGCAAATCGTCGCGAATTGTCAAACGCGTCCAGAAAAACTCAAATCGTGGCACCCATTCACATAGCTATCGCGGTAGCGGCATGGTCTCCATACCATACTTTGTTTATTTTCGAGAATTCAACAAATTTTTACTCACGGTCATGAATTTTTGACTCTCGTCAATTGGCAAGACGAGACATGGCACATGCGCAGTAGTAAAAATGGGGAAAATCGCGCGTCGCTGCCGCAAAATATTAAACTCGATCCGATATTTGCGATTCGCAATTTTTTGCCGCAAAATATCAAAAAATCGTTGCCGCGTTGACAAAAAACGCTGCCATTTCATGGAATTAATTGTTTATGAATGACTCAAAATGAACAAAACTGTAAACCGGCGGGTGCGGGTGCGGGTGCGGGTGCGGATGCTAATGCTAGCACCAAAGCGGTGAGTTTAGGAAATCTCTTGGCGGACTATTTTTGATCGTATGAGCCCGCCTAATTATAGTGTTCGCCTAGGTCTAAGGGAATGTTAGCATCGCCTCTATGGTCTTGTCCACGACAATATGACCGAGTTCAAGAATAGTTGTTTGCGAAAAGTAGAACATAGACCCAAAGTATGATCTACAATCTATGCAGCCTTGTAGTATACGAGAATCATACTTTGATGCCAAAACCACTGTTCTGCCAGCCATTTCGGTAAGGGTCTGCTTGGAACGATAAGATATGAATGATGCTACGTGCATGCAGATGCCAAGAAATAATACAAGTACAAGACCTATTATCACCCATGTTAGTTTTTCAAACCCATTCGTTGTTGTTGTGAGGACAGTGTAATTGATGAACACAATTACAGCTATTCCAATCGACAGTGAGCCTGGAATTGCAATAGATGCTATCCAATCATTCATACGGTTTTGAAGTAAGTACACGCCCTTGTACAATTTTATATAATAATTCAGATCCAACAGAGGAGAACCCACATGGTTCTGGCTCTTCCCAATGATGTTTCTAGAATTATTACAAGTGAATTAGATTTTGTGTGTAAAAGTATTGTTAATTGTACAACGGCAACACTCACTTCATTTCTTGAAGTAACTGAATGGTGGAAACGGCTCCGAAGGGTACGAATGATGCATAATTCAGACCATGGTAACTCTGCTGAGAAAGAACTGTGAATTCAAGTACAGCAACTGCAAATGCGACCAACGGATTCCAATGTTCTCGACGCCCTACATTTGATGTTCGAGTGAACACTCCTGGGAGTACTTTAGAAAATATATTCGGGTCAACCTCAGGATAAACGATGAAAATGACAAATACAAACGGCCATTGCAGGAGCATTAGAAAACCGATGATCATGAGTATCCTAGTCACCCAGAAGATTCTGTTCAGTGTGGCTGTAGAAAGGATACAGTCTCGTTCAATCATTCGGAAGAGTTGAAACAACTGATTTATGAATTCCTTAGTCTCGTTGACTTTCCAAACTGTATTCAGTTGAAGGATAAGGAAGAGACTTGAAATCAAAACCTGAAGCCGACGAAATAAATTGATAGTCGTTGGATTTTCATGAAGTAAGAAAGTGTATCTGAATTCCATCAAAATTTGAGTGAGTGTGACTATCAGTGAAATCCATGTTGAGATTCTCCAAACTTTAGTCCGCCAATTCCACTTGGATTCTCCAAATTCCGCAAGGCATGTTTCATTATTCCATGTAAGAGGGGAACAGATGAAACGATACATAAACCGAACATAGAATGAAGCGTCGTTGGAAAGCTTTCCCATCACATTACCTAGAAATGGAGTCTTATTAAATTTTTTAATAATTAATTGGCGTGGATGATCGATCCTTCTCCACAGTATGTCGACGTATTATAATGCGTCCTGTGAACAGCGACGTAGCTAGCATGGTGCCCGGCGATGCGCTGCACCAGGGAGCAAGATTTTTGGGCTCAGAATTTATGACTTAAATGACTACTAATCAAACGTACGTTATTCGAACATCATTCAAATGAAATTTCGGCCCTCCGGGCCGATTATAAATTATATACTTTAACGAAAAGCGACCCAAAAATACGGTCGAATTGTCTACTTTTTAAACTATAAATTCAAGCGAAGTCAAAAAAATCTCTTTTGTCGAAGTATCTGTACTTGTACTTGAGTACTTTCCAGAAGTACTTGGACTTGGACTTGAGTACTATTAAAAAGGATACTTCCCAAATCCCAAGTATGTGCAGGCGTATACACAGAAAACTATCTGTAATTTATTTTTCTCCCCATGAAGCTTCAAATGACAATTACGGCCCACCGGACTGATTCTCTCTTAAGGATTTGAGTATAGTGCCAGGCCAAACACTTTATTTCAAATTCAAATTCGGACAAACAAAGCATAATCCATTCGAAATCCATTTGTATTACCAATAATAAGTTCAATTAAGTTGAATAAATCGAATATGTATTTTTGCTCTCTTTGAAATCAGTGTTAATGAAATTGGCACTTTGAGTTCAGTTGAATATGCTGGTTTGAAAAGTTAGCAATTCCACGACTTCAGAAAAAATTAGTCTATTGGGGCGCAAAACCCGATATTGCACCAGGGCGCAAGAGTGCTAGCTATGTCCCTGTCTGTTAACCTTCATTTTAATTTTTAAGCTCACGTTTTATTATTTAAATTTGTTTTGTATTGATATTATTTATTTTTTTATTATGAGATCAAAATTTATCAATGTTCATATAATTGTGATAACCTTTACTTTAATTATTGAGGAGTTGGGATTTCCTCAAGGAAATCAAGTCTGACCACGGATAGAAATTCGAATCGGATTTAGAATGGGAATTCGAATGCAATAGCAGAAGATTTTAAAATTATTTTTAATATTGATGGAGTGCAAACCTTGATCGCCTTGATGGATCGTGAGAGAAGGCATGTAGGCGCGGAGACGTAAAATCCATTTCTCGAGCAGTTTGATCATGTCAAAGATTATAATGGTCCAATTTAATTTTACAGCTGTAATGATTCACTAATATATTTGTAGTGTTTTTGGTAAATTATTTATCCATTTGTGGTGAATTTTCGTACATCGCGTTTTTGAGTATTTCCTTTCCGGTGTGTAGAGACTAATCCGAGGTTGCAACTATTCCGAATCACTATTACTTGGTAGTCAATTCACACGTTACAATTTGACAACTGAATGTTTCGAGTTTCAAATGAATTGTGCCCGAGGCTATTCAAAATCGATAGGTTTTAAAATATTTAAAATCCAATCACTTGTTTGGAGAACACTTTGGGTATTCGTAAGAATAAGACATTCCCATTCCGCTTCAAAGAATGGAAGTATTGAATCATTCATAAGGGATTTGTGTATTCCAACTGTATTGCTTTTTTTAGGCATTTGAGTTTGATTAAGTATTCCCAACCATACATGCTCGACCGTTCCACAGTTTGTAGCAAAGGAGGATATATAATCCATGTCGTCCTTTTTTTTTGTTTTTAAGGGAGGGCCAGGAAAAATCAAACAACTGAACTGAAATGTCAACTTTTTCTCTTGTATTGTCTGGTCTGGGTATCCCATCCCACTGTTAATTCGCTACCAATGTTAATCTAAGTATAGTAATTTTGTCCTAAATTTCATTCCAAAGTTCCATAAGAGATTTACAGGAATTTGTATATTTGACGTTCGACCACTCGACCCCTGCTCTTCTCTGTACACATGAGAAATAAAATGTTTAAACAGAAATAGGGAATCCTAGTTTTGCCTCCTTACTCCTTTGGGTTTCACAAGTAGAGATTACTAAATAATTTAAAATAGCAGTGGACTAAAATGCCCACCGCACACGCCTCTTAATACGAGTGGGGAATGTAAAATACCTATGTTGGATTCCTTGAACATTTGATTTCTCTATTAAAATAATTATTTATACTCAATTATTTATTGTCTAGGCTTCATTTCTTGCTCTCTACCCCAGTTATGGTTGAATACGTTTGGTTCGTTATGCAATATTAAGAACAATTCGATACTCAAATGTACGTACGTCTTGGATTTTCATTTCATGAGAGTGGTTGGTCACGCCATACATACCATTCCAGGGGTGAGACGTCATGCGTCATGTACCTCATTTCGATTTTCACATAAGCTTTGCTTGTGTTGTATGGCGTAAATGACTGATTAAAGTGTGCAGTTACAATTAATAGACGTCTGGGCTCTATTAATCGCCACGTCTAGGCATGGCGCTAATATATACCCTCTGGGTTAAAAGGATACATAGGCTCGAACAAGCGCCATCCGGTCAGAAATTTTGAATTCGAATCAACTGTTCGGACGTTTAATCTCTCATTCACGGTGCTCCTGTGATTTGACAGTTCGAATGGAATTTTGAAGTCAAAAGAGATTGCGGCGTTAAGATGGGGGAATGCCGGCCCGTTCGATCGACCCCATATTTTGCACAGAGCTTTGCCCATGACTGCGAGACAGAGAAGTGCCATTGACTGCCGCTAAAGATCACCAACCGTGCCCAGTACAATTTGCGGGGGGAATTTCCGCCCGTTCGAATGACACCATATTTGGTTCAAACGCTGCCCAGAACGAAGCAATGCGATGGGACATCATGCTAATCGTGCAACGTTAATAAAATAAAAAATGCTCGCAATTTGAGACTCTGAGAATGGGGATTGACATGTGTAGGTCACAATAGGAGTATTATCCCCTTTGAACATTTTGTCAACGCCTGCCGTCAAACATTTTCCTGTTTCATTTCTCACAAAATTGAACCAATTACGATGGTCTTGAACAAAATCAGGCTGAAAAAGTGATAAAATGTTATATATATTTTGCAGAATAAAATGTACTAATGATTGCAAGAAATACATTACTCACACTGATTTTAAAGCCCATTCCTGATATGCAATATTGACTGATCCATGATTTGTATAAATGTCGACAGGGTGTTGTTTTCGGTGGCGAATCCCGACGCAGAAACTAACATTTGACTCGGGAGACTTTTGACTTGGTAGATAATTCCAGACTGAACATATACAAGAAAAGGGTATGTTAAAAATAATTATAGAAATAAAAAAACAATATTTTATTGATTGACCGATTGGGTGATTACTTACGTCATTAAGTGGATGACTCCGATCACCAAAAACGACAGGTCCTAAAATTATTATTATTTAAAAATTAAAATCCTTTAAAAAGGATAGAAATGAAAAGTATTAAGAATTGTTTGCGTTACTTAGGTTGTTTCCGTTGTTGTAGTTGGTGTTACCGTTACGGTTGTTGGGTATCCCGTACAACTTTCTACAAAAAAAATGAATTTTTATATAATTGGTTAAAAAAAATTATTATCTTTTAAAAGTATGTGAGTTATATGTATTTAAGTCATTACAATTTGACTTTCTCGTAGTGCACACCATATGGAGTGCGTGAGGTATCCATTTCCAGTTTGAATCTCTCCACCAGATTTATCGGAACAAAAATCTCCGTCACTCCATTTTGCTCAATCTTTCCACTTCGCAAAAAGTACTACAATTAGAAGGAAGAAAAAATGCGCATTAATTGATATTTAAATTCGAATGCTTTAATTAAAAGAAATAGTGAAATGGTTGTGATGTGATTTTACCTGTCCATTTGACAAATTAATAAAATTCTTGATTGTAAGTGCTTGGTTTTGATTTCTTGGACTGACACTGAAACTTCTCATTTGAATTGACTGTGCGTATTGTTGATCTCCTGCTACTGCTCCTATCACCAAAACAGTGACAGCGACAACCGACAAAAATTTCCACATTTTAATTGGAAAAGATGGAATAATATGGGTTTTGCTTTGAGATTATAAATATGTGAAGGACTTTAGAGAAAATCGAACTGAAGTTGAAATTTTAAAATCCACATTTTATACGGACAGAAATGAATGGATTTGATTTTGTTGCAAAATTAAGAAATCTTGTTTTGAATTTTGGTTTTTTGCAATTTAAGGGATTTCTTGTAGTGTTTATTTTGCACCAAGTAAGTCACAAGGGAAAGTCGCTGAGTGTAAGAATACAGTCAGGTATAACACGTATTGAGGTAAATAGACAACACCCTTTACCCCTACGACTGTCCATAAGTTATTTGATATGAAAGGAGCCTCCCTTGTGAAACATAACATGGTAGTGGAGATGAAATATGCATTATTATTGCAATATTTGCCAGATCAAAGCTAACTTGGCTGTATTTATACATTATATTTATTTTATATTAATTTAATGATAAATTGCACCACAAAAGTGAATTTGTTGACTAAAACCTTATAAATTAATTTACAAAGTCCAAGAAGTCTTCTTGACCTATAAGACCTATAATCAAATCCATAATCAACTGACTAAATATATTGTATAGAATTGCATATTTATTTATTTCAATTGAAACTGTTGGCTTTATTGTCCCCTCCAAGGAGACCGTGGTCCGGGCCGTCGGGCTAACTGAAGGGTCCCAATTATGTGTGTGTCAACAAAATCCGTCCCGACCAACCCTTTGAGAGGTAGGAGGTTACGGATGGCCCGGTCCACGCTACACTTGGACCTATTTACTCAATACTGATGGGAATACGTGAAATTCAAAATGTGAAGTTTAAGAATCCGACAATGCAACCAAAAACACAGAAAAATCTCTTGTATTTTGATGAGGTTGATTTTACTCGACTCGACTCTTCATCCCAATCTATTGGAGCAATCCAATATTTACAACAGAATCGAGTAAAATAATTCAAAATTTCTAGCTCTCCTTCAGACAACATTTCCACTTTCCTTTCTAGTAATACGCACGCAGTGATCTGAGTCGAAGAAAGGTTTGAGAGTTAACTGTCTATTAAGGCTTAAGTTGCTTATTTTGAATCACGATCTTATCGGTAGTCTGAGACCATATGCTTGAATGAACGGTAATTGTAGTCCGGATAATAAAATATATTATCAACTAAAATCCACTTACTCTTTACTCTTTAATTGCATAATTGAAGTAACACCCCTGCCTATTATTTTAAATATATAAATGTTATCCCGTACTGGCATGCCGTGACGGTGCTGAATTGATGAGATGAAGGTGGGTCCTACCTAAGCATTCATTTAGAGTTGAATTTGAGCGAAACCTTGCCATGTTATTATTTTAATGAGGTGATTATTACTCTGGCAAAGTTGCTCACTGGACTTCCAAAAAGTGTCTTCGGTATTATTTAAGAAAAGTGGTAAACTATTTTTTTTGGAATTAATTTTCTTCCTTAGCAATAAATGTGATCATCCATGGGATGGACGAGTGAGTTATTGGCAATGATTTTGTTGAAACAGTGAAGGCATGTCATAAAATTGGCTTCGGATGGCAAAGCCATCCCAGCCAGCAATGATTTCAGATTGAAAAATCCAAAGATACATGAACGGAATTCTGACTCTAACATAAATCCCGATAATGCTAACGATCCACCTGTTCCGATAAATGACTCCAGCCCTGCTAATTCCACATGTACATTGGTATCAGACCACTGTTATTTTATTTTTGATTTACTTTATACGTATATATTCTGACTTATCATTCATCCCTGCGTATATTTGTAACAATATAACGTCCCATTTATAACAAATTGTGTCATGTGTCAATAAATAAATTCACGTTCGTCTTTACATTTCATTTGAATATTATCGGTTGTGTAACACTTATCTCAAAAAGATAGACCACAGATTAGATGAACAATTTAAGTAGTTATAGATCTAACAATATCTTGCCCTCTAAACCATCCATTGAAAGTATTCACAGACTGTATCATTTCAATCACAAACAAAAATATAGAGAGGATGGTAAATATTGCATAAACAATCAATGGAATATATGCAAGGGTCATGTTCATCTCTTTCGGGTCAGGTTTGTGTTTAGGAATGTTGTACAGTAGTCGTGTAAGAATTGTTTGGTTTGATATGTAAGTTATATTATCTGCTGATAACACGATGTCGTAGTTTCTAAAGTAATTCACTAGCACATGATGGAGTTCCTCCCACTTTGACAATATTCCTGACTCAATGAGTGCTGTGTACGAAGATTTCACCAGTTTATAAATGTAGTTTCCGGACACTGTTGTATGAAATATCTCAATAAAAGGATCGGCTGAACCAGTCCACACGATTAGTTTCCTGTTTGTGAATACGTCAATATTTGGAGGAACTAGTGACGTGAGCGATGCCGGTGATTCGAGCAAAACAAAATTTTTAGAGAAGGATTTGTTGCCCAAATTGGTATTGATTGATGAGTCACTCAGCAAAGCCTCGTTGAACTTTTTCGACTCAACAAGCGGATTGAAACTGTCCGTTCTTATATAGGCTGTACGATTGATTATAGCAAAGCAGTGAGTACAAGATGTATTCTGAGCTAACTGTGGTATCAGGAAATATGGGGTAATTGTACCAGAGATGAAATTGCGCACTGTCGAAAAACTTCCGATTTGGTAATTACTGTTGGACAACTCCTTCAAGTCTTTGGGGTAAGCGGGTATCATGGGTGTTGCGATGAGTGTGATATGCAAGCTCGAATATCCGTTCGTAATAACAATAGTCGCCAAAATCCATGGGACAAATACAAGTCGTACTGTGGAGCGTAGGGTACTTTTCAAGTTTACTCCTTGGCCTACCAATGTTCCAAACACAGAAATTGTCATGGCGAATAGATTGATAAATGTGCACTTGTGTTTTTTGTCAAAATACACTAAAGTGAAACTCACAAATATAAAGAATACTAGACAGAATACCCAGACATGGGCGTCCATCGAAGTGAATAACCCATCTATGTTTATATCCCAAATATATAGCTTGTCAAGAACGGCGATCATGCGGTAAGGTCTAACGTCAATTGTGATTGTACGAGTAAGCCCTTGACGGTACATATCCGCAACATGTAAATCCAGTATGGAGGTTAGGGTAAGGGACCCGATCCATCGTGGCAATCGTAACTGCACATCCGCTATCGTGAAATTGAATTTCTCTTTTATTTCAATCGATGCACAACTCAGTGCGGAAAGTATACCTTTTTCTATTACTCCGTACTCAACGTCTACTTTTCCGACAAGTAGAAACGGCTGACATGTACGGAAGTATTCACTTTGATATATTTCCAACATAGAACCATCCATAGTTTCAACTGGTACCCCTTTTCTGTTCCAATGTGCACTGTACCATACCTGGTTGAGATACTCAATCAAATCATTGACTTGAGCTGGGAGTCGTATTGGTCTCATGAGATCTGCCACGGTAGGGCCACATATAATACAAATCAGGCTCACCGTTTCCCCGTCATATATTTCAATCATGGGTGAAAAAATTCCAAATTCTTCCCTCATTGCATGAAAAAGATAAATTCTTCGCATTCTCTCAACTTTTCTGTTAGTTACGAAAATGATCAAATCCGTCTTGTCATTTGCGCCTGTACTCCTGACCAGATAAAGATGGATATTTTGTATAGTCTCCTCCTGCGAGATGTATATACTTTGTATATGGCACCTGGTGTGTTTTGTGACCCAAAGGGTTGGAAAGTAGGCTGCTTTCCGTCTCTCGTAGTCATACGATCCTGGTGTCTCATAAAATTGAACCGGAGTCCCGCTTTTTACAATGTGTCTGAAGTGTTGGTCGAGTTCATCAGGGTAGTCTTGACCTTGTCCAGAATACTGTCTCTTGTAACCGATGAAATTAGTCAGGCAGGTGCTGATACTTTTATATATGTATTCAACTTCACTGGATGGATTAGAGGATGACACTGAGAATGTGTAACAAGTGTAGATCAGAATGAATGCTGAGAGATTTGGTAGGAACATCATAGAGAATGAATTTTCTAGGACTGCTACGGATTCTAAGGTCAAACGGCTACTGCCTAACACACGTTGCGTTAGAGTCAAATGGATTCATTCCTCATGCAATAGCCATAAATTGTCATTAACTAAATATTGATTTTACTCGTATAAGTCGTATAATGTCAAATATCATGATATTCCAAACATGCATTCTATTATTTATTTTGTATTCCCAAATTGTATTTCTAAACCAACTAACAGAATACGATGGAATATTCCACGGATTCCCAGGAGTTCAAGTATCATTTTTGTGTCAGGCAGTATTATTCTTAGACGTCAAAACGAATAAATTGCATGTTGTCGCAAAAGACAAGCTGGTGCGGTACTAAACACATACAATTTTAATACTAATCAAACACAATGCGCGTGGTGATGACGGAGGTAAGGTAAGTAATGCCAACCTCTTTATCAGCACACTAATGTTGACGTTAAGAGTCTAATTTCTAATTTCATTTACATAAATGTGTATGACGTTTTTGTCTCAATTATTGCGAAATTGACATGATGAGCCGTCCGCAAAATTAGTATGCATATATAATTTTAAGTAGAAACGAAAATTGAAAGCGAAAACAGTTCACGTTGGTGTAGAATAATTATTCATGGCTTGGAATTTGGGGATAGATAGTATAGTACGACATGTTTCTTTTTTATTCAATTCATGGCTCTTGAGAATAAATCGATTCTCTGTTGACTTTACCACAAGCATATGTCGTCAATGTATTGTTAACCTGGAATATTAGATTAATCAATGGTCGTAATATTAAGTTTGCACATTACACCGCACCGTGTATCCATCAAAAAATTCCACATACTTATGTCTTTCATTCCATTCGAAATATTTTGATAATGCAAGGAAGAAAATGGAGTATGACAAGAAAAAGGCTTACTAGTGTACATTTGACAAATGCAAACTGGTACTGCGTAACTATATATGCTTCCAATTCGCAGTATCCCGTACACAGAACCAATATGTAAATATCAACTTGTGTTTCAAAGCTGTTGATAAAGCTACAGTAATTTAAGAAACTGACATTACATTGTATTTGTCCAGCCGACACTTAAAATAAGAAACCAAATAACTATTATTTATAGATAAAGGCACTACTGGCATGGACATTGTTATAGTTAAAGCTAGTTTGGTACCTCGTTCGAAATTTTGAGTTCTAGTTAAGCCATTTAAGCGTATCTTCATATCATTGGTAATTAAATTAATGTACTCCACTCGGTCGTGGCATCCAGTCTTATAATTTAGCTACACTTACGAGGGAATGGCGGCACGTGTAACACGCCGATTTCTTCCAACCTTTTTTCTAGAGAGGTTATCGGATTTCATTAGACACGTGTTTTTTTATTTTTTCGGACGGACTCCCGGGGGGTCAAAATAAATTAATCCATTTTTGACTTTTTCGACTTTCCAAAATAAAAAATCCTTATGGCCTATAACATATGTTTTTCGACTCAACCATGGAGGGGACTATTTGTTCTTTTTCACAAATTTCTAAAGAAAACTGAAAAAGAACAACCCCTCTATCGACCCCTCTATAGTCGACTCGAGAATTACGTGTTGTAGGCCATAAGGATTTTCGATTTTGAAAATTCGAAAATGTGAAAAAAATTTGACCCCCCGGGGGTCCGACAGGAAAAATAAAAAAGCACGTGTCTAATGAAACCCGAAGACCTATCCGGAAAAAAAGTTTGGACGAAATCGGCGTGTTACACGTTCCGCCATTCCCTCGTTAGATAATTCAGAGTTGGACTGATTATTCTGTTTTCATTTAAATTCATTTATTTTACGATACGATCACACTGAACACTAATATGATTACATTAGATCGCGCCGCGCAATGACTGCAAAAACAATGGGATTTTAAGTATGTAGAAGTTATTGTTGCATTCATCACAAACCTTTCGTTGTTCAATGACAACTGCTTGTCGCATCCTTCACATTTGTTTGTGATGGATTTACAATAAATATTTTGATAAGTAGAGAATCACTATTGTTACAGACAGGTTTGCCACGTAAGATAAGCTGGGAGAACTCGAATGACCTTCGACTTCCACTTCTGCACATACACAAATCCCAGTTGTCCATATTTCTCTCGATTCCTCATCAAGGGATGCAGGATCATTAGTCATTTCTTGTTCAACATACTCCCGTCTCCTATCTTGTGTGCAGGGTGTGTGATCACTGCTCAGAACACAACTCAAGTCACTCTGACATCTTGGATTTGTATTATTCACATTGGCATCTTGTGGGGAACACATGGAACCTCTTCTTAGTCTACAAACCCCATTCTCTCTCGCAGAATTGATATTTGATATTAGACTGGAGTAACCGACGACGCATATTAATAGAATGTGTGTATACATTTGACATGAGGAGTGAACCAGGAATCATAAAAATGCATGTTCCCAATACCGTACTTGCAGACATCATGTAAATAATGACATTAATTTTGCTCTTTAGATATATGGAAATATAAACACACAGAATTGAACCACTTTCCGCCATCAGTTTTGACAAAGGTATGAACAGTCGACTAAACGTGTTGTTTTGAATTGTGTTCAGAATATAAATTGAGTTGTAGGCATTCACAGCACTCACAAATGAGCCTTGTGGCCAATCGTACCTGAAATCCACAATCCTCATTACTAAATCTTTAAATATGGTTCACAAGAATTTCGGAATTCAATGAATTACCTGAGCCAAAAGCTAGCACAGGATAAGTAGTCGAACAAGATCATGTATAATACGATGAATACAGATCGCATTAAAATTACGTATATCCAAAACCCAAAAACACAATATAAAAAAATAGTGACGTATGTTTTGTATACATTCGGGAGAGCTGAGTACACATAGGATGGGTTTTCGGGCATAACAACGAAGAACATAACTTTGGAAACTAGTACTAGGAACAATGTAGTATTGAAGGTTCGAGTCAACTTTTCCTGTATAGTTCGCACAACCACTTTTCCTTTGTGTGCCGTGGATTCTGAATTAATAAATGAAAATACTCAAACAAATTATTTGCATCATAATTACTCTTCTGTGTTGTTTCAAAAGTTGATAGAAACTTACTGTATTTCTGGTTCAGCCTTGTTGTCTGATTAGCAAGCCAAATGATATCGTGCATGAACAAAATGGACGTCGCCTAAAAAAAACACAAAGACATATTCAATAATGCCAGTAGAAAACTGTGTATAATTAGCCGGCATGCGAGGCCAACCATCAACGCCGTTTCCACCCGTAATTCCGATAGGTCCAGGTAACCGAGGAAATCCATTCATTTTCTCTAAATCACGAAAAAGTTATTACATCCACAAATTATGTCCATTCAACTGGATTGTGAACACAAAGGCTATATAGGAGACATTTTCATAAACATGAAACGACATTGCTTGAGACTGAGAGACTGAGGTTATGGTGGATAGATTCACCTTCAAGTTTGGTGGCCCAACGATGACTGGATATCCAGCGTCCCCTTTCACACCTAATCCTTCGGGTCCTGGAATGGACTCACCAAAAGCTCCTCGCTCGCCCTTTATACCATCCCGACCAACACTACCTGAATATCTGACCTGACCTGGAATTCCTTGGTCACCTGTATCAACTTATACCTGGGTCTGGGTCTGGCTACCTTGACAAGAGAACTCACCCAGCCGCTACTCACGAAAAGGTTGGATTGCGGAAAATGCAAACGGACCAAAATATATTTCAGTCCTCAACCCTTGGCATTTGGCAGGTTAAAATTGCCATTCGAGGTCATTTGGTGACCGTGGGTCACCAAAGGTCAAACTGTTAGAATGGCCTGAAACGGATTTCTGAACTCCCTTTTGACGTCTCCAAAATCCGTTTCGGAGCATATTTATTTTGAGTAATGAGTACAGTACAGGTACACCTTTCATTGATAGCCAAAATAGACTAAAAGATATATTTTATTTTGGAACACCAAAGTAAGCAATATAAAGTATTAATTCTAATTCGAAATGCGTTGCGTTGTCCCGCACGGCAACTCTAAATCTCTACCATGTGTAAAAATCATTCTTATTTTTTCTCAATTCAAAATCTTTGAATTCAAATGAAGATTTCCAAAAATTGTGGGAATGTGTTGAAAGGCTGAGTGACTCATTGAGACAACTGGATTTTCCTGGTTACACCATCCAACGTGGAGCAGAAACTTTTCAATTCTGCAATGAGAAAAATCAAATGATTTAATTATTTTAACCAATCAGATTAACCCAAGTACCCAAGTCCAAACCAAAGTCCAAACTCACTTGATCCCATTTCCTGAGTGAGAGAAGTAGGGAAGGGTCCACGTGATAATTGACGAGGATGAGTTCTTCCAGCTCACTCAACCCTTCCGTCACTCTCTCCACATTCAGATTCCACAGAAAACACCTTTTCTCTGGTGGGGTCAAGGTCAAGGGGTCAGGGAGGTCAATCGACTCCACATTGTACAACTTAATCTTGAGTGGGGCAAGTAAGTTGATGAGCAATTCCGTGAGTGATGTGGTGAGGAAGTGAAGGAGTGGACTCACACACAGGTCCTGACTTCCCCAGAAAGTACTACCGAATGGTGGACGGGCACAACAGTCTATCATTTTCAGTGGGCAGGGGTCACCAGAGGTCAAGATGGACTCCAACCATGGGATAAGAGGAAGGGGAGGCAGGCGCCATCCGGGATGGCGTCATCCCCTACCTCCGGGGGTACTCCTCCTCCCTCTCCCTCTACTTCCACTTCATTCTGTCCTAGTCCTTCGGGGTCACCTGGCCAGAATCTGAGACACAAGAAAATAAATAAAATTTAATTCGACTTTTAGAATTAAAAAAGATTTAACTTACAAAGCCGAAAATTTTAAAGTTTCCAAATTGGGACAATTTTGAAGGAAGACTGTTAAGAGATTCATGAGTTGGACAGAGTGAAGGTGGTATTGAACATTGAAATGTAAGTGTTTCAAATGCAAGAGATTGTTCTGAATGACTACCCTGTCTTCATCTCCTAAGAGATGGAATTGAATCTCTGGGGGAAATCGTTTCCTCTCATCAAATGAACCCTTGAAATGAAGGGACTCAAGGGATGGGCCAATGTTGATTAGAACAGGACTCAGATCTTGAAACACAGCCACTTGGAATTGGTCAAATCCAAAGTCAAGGATTTCCAATTTCTTGACGTGAGAGGAGGAGAGGAATCGATGAAATCGAGGGGAAGAACAAAGGTCAAGGGTCACTCAAATTGTTCCACTCCACCTCACTCACTCTCAACATTTCTTCCAGCTCAATTTGACTTTTTATATAAATTGATATGTGGTGCAAATGCTGTGGGACGTCCACCCACTCTCTGGTCTTTTTACATGTCATCCTCAACACCTTCAAAGACAAGGGGTTCAAGTACTCCAGTATTTTATCAATGACCTGCGTAGGACAAATACAAACACAATGGTAATTTTCATCACTACCAATGTACCAATGCAATATGCAATGTAATGTGCTCTAATTGTTATTAAATTAACAGTTATTGTCAATTGAATTTACCAGGTTAGGAAGGTGGAGAAAATTATGTACTCCTGAATCAAACTCAATGACGGTTGTCATTTCGGAATCCATCCCTCAATTATTTGAACAAAAAGAAAAAAAGAAATAAAATGTAATTCAAAAAAATATTGCGCACGATGAAATGAATTAAGAAATCCAAAAATGAATTTTTAGTGAAATTAAAATCCGTTCATTTAGCCGCTCCACTTTGGGGTTCACACTTTGGGGTTCAATGAGAAGAAGAAAGGGACAACTTATATACAGGGTGTCCAAGAAAACATGGGCCAATTAGGAGTGAGCACTGTGCTGTGGACAATTCACATATCGTGCATTTTGCATTTCTGGAGTTCACTTCAAAGCCATCAATGAGTAGGCAAATTGAAGTATATTTAGATATAAAGTCGTGCAGAATTGGATAAAAAAACTTAGAAAATATATATAGTCCTTTTTCTAATGTACAACTGAAAATACAATAGAATTTACTCTAAACTTCACGGAATTGAATGGCTTTCAAGAGTATACACTCAAAATATTTATTTAATTTTTTTTTATTTTAGATACGCACCCCATGTTCTATCATGTGTGCACTGTAAATCAGGTTATTCAGGTGGACTCTGTTAGTAAGCCGTCGTTTCATTTAACACTTTTTGCAGTTTGAATTTATCTTATTGCTTATTATTGCTTCTATTAATATTCTCGGAGCCGTCGGAGCATTACGCCCATATCTAGCTTCCTCAATGGAGCTGAATTCAATTCCCCTTTGAACGGAAGCATTAATATGGAACGCACACATCTAACTGCTTGAACCGAAGCATGCATGTAAAACACACATGTTTAACTGCTTGGATGGTAGTATGTATGTAAAACACATATGTCTAACTCCCTGAATGGAAGCATATATGTAAAACACATATGTCTAACTGCTTGAATGGTAGAATGTATGTAAAACACATATGTCTAACCCCTTGAAGCATATATGTAAAACACACATGTCTAACTCCTTGAATGGAAGCATGTATGTAAAACACACATATCTAACTCGTTGAATGGAAGCATATATGTAAAACACACATATCTAACTCCTTGAATGAAGCATATATGAAAACACACATATCTAACTCCTTGAATGGAAGCATGTATGTAAAACACACATATCTAACTCGTTGAATGGAAGCATATATGTAAAACACACATATCTAACTCCTTGAATGAAGCATATATGAAAACACACATATCTAACTCCTTGAATGGAAGCACATATGTAAAACACATATGTCTAACTCCTTGAATGGAAGCATATATGTAAAACACACATATCGTGCACACACTACTCGGACTCGCATTAAATTCGTTCTATCTCTGCGGTTGAGAAGATTGATCTTAACATCATTAGGAAGTATTTTATATGACGCAGCGTACAACTTGACGCGCGGGAAAGCAGGGCCAAGGGCTTTGTTTCTTGGAACTACTCGGACTCGCATTAAATTCGTTCTATCTCTGCGGTTGAGAAGATTGATTTATAATTGAAATATTAGGGAGTACTACTTTGCTTGCTGCACCCTGTATTCAGATAAA
>JAQIXO010000298.1:0-23517 GCA_034700305.1 Protaphorura armata
CACTCTAACCAGATGTGCTCCCGCCCGCCGCCAGTCTGGATTCTGGCGCTTACCTTTAGAAGTACACGGAGCCTATTGGTTGAATAAAATTGACAAGTAATTTGACGAACTATAATAATTGTTTTGATTTAAATAAATTCACTCCTATTTTACCCAACAACATGGTGCTTAGGATTGAAGTCATAATTATTTTCTGGCCAATAGTTGACCGGTGTCAGTGGTGCCGTGGCGTTAAAGGTCAATAAAATTGAATGCGTTCCTTTTCTCGAACTAATAAATGAGTCCGTACTACATTTTAAAATTTTGATGAACTACTCTGAAACATGAAGTTCGTCAAATCCTTGGCACTGGATAGACTTATTAACAATATGTCATTTGTGTGTCTACCGGTTCTAAATGAACAGCAACTCCTGGTGAATAATCATATCAAATTACAAATAGTACTGCTCTGTACTACTTGGATCACAGGGTTTACAGTATTTAAATGACATTCCAAAAAGGGGTTCAAATATTACACATCATATTATCGTTAACGATGCTGGCTAATTCGGAGAATCCTGGGAATATCTTATGGGAACTGCCAGAAGCACATAAAGCAACATGGATGATTTTGATACACGTCATCTTAACTATAAATACCCTAACAGTTACAATAATATTCATTGCTTACATGATCAGTGTCAACTATTGGTTGAGGTAAGTTCGTTTATGTACGTTAATGAAAAATGAATCAACCTTACATATTTTTAAAAATTGAATTTCTTTGCTGAATGAGGGTGCAAATGTGTAGAGAGAAAATATGTTCCTAGTGAATAATTGTATTTAATTGTCTATTACTAGTTTTGAATGTTTTGGAGGGGAACCCAAAGTTTAAATTAGTTAAAACTATTTACAATTTCAATCCTTGTAATGTATCATATTTTATGAAAATATCAAAAACTAAACACTGTATGTTGATAATTATATTGCCTTGGGTTATTGTCTAATATTCCTTAAGTAAATTCGTGATTGCCACTACGTAGTAGTAGGTTATGGAATTCGGAACATAATACATCTAATGTAGTCGTAAATATGTAAATGTTAACGATACTATTAAATTGGAAAATATTTCTTTTAGAAATGTAGTCCATTCATAAGTCATCAAATTAACAAAAGTTCATATATCCATTGTCCTTCCTTTAAACCCTGAACAAGAAACTCCTTGAATCTTGAAAACAGGTCACGTATTCAACAATCAACGTCCTTCTCCCTCCAATCTCCAATTCTCCATAGCCATTTTGAGGATTGGAACGTATCGCGGAATTCTGACGAAATAATATTGTGTGCTGTCGACGATTGGGACGACGCGAAAAAGACCACAAAAGAGTATCTGGCAATGTAAGAACTCCGACTAAAACGTCATTCAATTATTTCAATTAGAAAGTTTGAAAATTTATTGTGCATTGTTCTTATTATGACTAATGCTTCACAGAGGCAATATGGAACGACAGTTTCTCCAACCTCAAACTCTACAGCCATTTATGTGATTGTAAGATATATTTAATGCACATAAATACTAATGACGCAATAAAGTTTCATAAATATGTTGTCCAACTAGGATTGGGGGCATCGGATTGGAACGCTCAACAATACATTGTCCATTGCTTTAATCTTAATCAAGGTTTCACCTTACTCACCACTAGTCACCACTACCACTCAACTCCACTTTCTCTAATTTCCAATTTATGAGCGCCATTTTAGTTTTCCTTCTTTTAGGTATATGGAATATACACCTGGATTCTGTGCGAAATACAATAATTAATATTGAGTTTCGTTTCGCGGTCGAACCAAACATGAACAAATAGAATTCAACATTAAAAGTTTCAATTACGAAAGAGATACTTAGGTAAGTAGAATCACACTACCATACGAGGGGTGTTCAATTAATTTTGTCGTTTCACTATAAGGAATTTCTTTTTGGCCAAAACGTATTTTTTGCTTTTCAATGGTGAGCTTCGGTTTTTCCACGGATTTAGTATAATCTAGCCCAGGTAGGGTGCACTTTGGCTGCATGAGCTCCGAGACCACAACTCTTTCCTTGTCTCTGAAAACGGTGACCTTAACTTTCCCCGCAGAACTTTCTCTTTTTGCTTTAACCGACTCTGGGAGGTCATCTGCGGTAAATGTAGAGACTTGACCTTCGTATTAAGGGCATAAAAGTAACATCGTACAGTAAGGTTAAAAGTCGAGGTGCCCACCGCGCGCTTATTTTTTTCATATCCAAGTTCTGGACTAGGATATTCCTGATACTGTCTTTCGATATGCCCATACCCTTGGCTATTTAACGCAATTTTACTCGATTGTCAGCACCCACGATTTCTTGTACTTTCAGCACGTTTTGTTTAGCAAGTTTAACACGTAATAGATACGGTGCAGCCATTTTCTCACCTTTCAGTGGGCACTGTGGACACATTTTTTGATGGATCACCTTCAAATTTTGCACTGAACTCACATACAATAAGCATCCCGCGTCGAAAAAATAATTCTTTATAGTGAAACGTAAAAATTAATTGAACATCCCTCGTATCATGTTCAAGATGAATGAGCGACCTATTAACTGTTGCTCGTCCACAGATTTGGACTTAGATAAAAGATGGACACACCTGTGAAACCAGAAGTGACTGAATCAGAGATTAAGACTACTATTGATATCAAACCAGAAATGGCTGAATTAAAATCACATACAACCGGAGAGGGCGTTGAAGCAGAACAGGACATGATTTGCAAATACTGCCATCAAAGATGTGACACAAGAAAAGCTCTCAAACAACATATTGCTGACCACATAAAGGAGAAACCATTCAGTTGTGATAAATGTAACCTACGCTTTAAACTCCGTCAGTCACTTCAATTCCACACCAATACAGTACACAAGAAAACTAAGAAAATACACAAATGTCCAACTTGTAGAAAGGAATTCATGACAGTCAAACGGATGCGATGTCTCTCCATAAGAGACTTCTTGAAAATCCAAATTATCACTGTGCTCAATGTGACAAATCATTTAATTCAAACTCATCATTTAAACAACATGTAAAGGGAGTGCACGGGATCAGAAAACCTTTTACATGTCATGGCTGTGGAGAAATCTTTCAAACACAAAATGAGATGTGTATTTGTATTTTTTGTATTTTTTTCTTTGCTTTGAGTCACCTTCAGCATTCCTCACAACAGTCCGACTCAAGGTCAATCAAAAAGTTAGTGTGAGTTGGTCAGACATCAGTTTGAGGAATGTGGAGATATTTTTGCTTTCAAAAACGAGTTAAAGTCACATTTAAAAACTCAGGCTCACGAAAATCCATTTCCTTGTAGCCAGTGTTACAAGTGCTTCACTACGAAACGTATATTGTAAAATCACGTGAAATCTCAATTGCCTGACAAACCGTTTCCTTGTACTCAATGTAATCTTTGGTTCCAAACAAAGGATAAATTGAATTTTCATTTGATCGGTCATTCCCCCGATAGAGCATTCAAATGTACGTACTGCCCTGCCAAGTATCTTAGAAAACGTAACTTGGAAGATCATTTAAAAATTGACACAGGAGAGAAACCCTATACAAGTGTAAGATTTGTTCAATGTCATTCCACTCGAGTACAAACTTGCCTTAATAGAAAGATCCACGCAGTAGAACATGGGCAACAACATCTACTGCTTCCTTCAAAGATTTGAAAGGTTTCAATATATGTTATTAATGTTACTGTCAAATCAGGTGTTCTGCGGAACTCAATTTTGAATGGAATGCAGACGGATGACTTCAATGCCGATGTAAAGTGTAATCCTAATGCATAATAAAACTAAAAGTTGAGTGAATTTGTATAAATTAATATATCTATCACTACCTTGGCAGTTCAGGTTATACAGACTATTATAATTTAGCATTCTTGGAGGCGTATAATTCCGATTTCAATGTCTTTCTAGTTGGATTGTGGAGTTTACTATTATCGTTCAAAGAAATAATCGTGTGAGCAGATCACATGTCATGACAGCTTGTCGATTATAATCCCTCTTGAAATATTCCACACCAGAGACGATTATGGCGTTAACATTTCTCTGCTGAATTTCTATATTTTTAGTAGATTAATTAAAATTTCTCAATATTGAGTTAATTATTATTGAACAAATATGGAACAACTTTGTTGAAGGCAGATTTAGTCATCAAAATTAACGACACTACAAAATTCAAAAAGTATGTTTCATCGAAATGTAGCTAATGTAAACTAATTAAAGCGTCATTCAATTAGAAAGTAGTAAAATTCATTGTGCATTGTTCTTATCCTGACTAATATGATTCACCCAACATGCGACGCATAGACAGAGAAAATTCCCAAAGTCGTCCGTGTCATGTGTCGGATTCACTCGCGTTACCAAAATCATTTTATGTGTCATAAATAATGAGTTGCTATTACACAGTAGCGTTAAATAATTCAATCGTAATGGCTTTCTGGAAGATTTTAGTGCTTGTCTCACAAGGGAGAGTCATTACATGTATACCAGCACCCATATATCACATAATTTTTCTAGTCCACAGTTAACACTGTGAATCAATCAAATTTCATCTGTTGAAATCATAATTATGCTTCCCAGAGGTCGCGAAAGGTCATTCCCTATGCCATTTCATGTAATGAAGTCGGACCCCTTCCTTCGTTGTTGGAGGCGTTTTGTGCTGCATCTCTGGATCTCACAATACATTGCGGGGCAGGGGAGATAACCTTTCGCGACCTCTGGAAGGCACTGGTTTCAACAGAATAAATTCAATTGATTCGTGGTCAGAGCATGCCCGAGTACTAGAAAAAAATATTTCATATCTGGGTGTTGGTATACATGCTATGACTCTTCCTTGTCAGTCTTTTAGTAACAAGGTAATTAAGTTGAGCCAATTAGTCACACTAAGGAACTGACGTGTTGTGGTTGCTACAGTGCACTAAAAGTATTTAAAGTACGGACCGGAGAATATTATTCATTGATTGGGAGTTTTTAAGGAGTATACGGTGAAGATATGCATGGTCTATCCACTGTGCGCCGTACTCTTGCATATATTATTGATTACAAACTATATGATTGCTACTCCAAGTCCAAGCATACTAATTTGTTATCCCTTTCCCAATAATCCAGCCGAACAGAGTTCAGCTATATATATATATGGGGATTATTTCGCGAAATAAATCAAGTCACGCGAGCAGTTTCTTAATTTCAGCTAATAAAACAGATTGTTAGTTATTTTTATTTGGTGAAAAATGTTCAGGGTAGGCTGTTATAAACTAGCGAACCCGCACTGACATTGTTAACAAGTAGACTTCAAATTAAATAACAAATAATTCCTAACAAATTCTTATGGGTATCAGTATCAGAATGTGTTCGAAAATAAAGTTCAACTTGTGACCGTGTATAACCCATATGCGTTTTTTCTGTTATGTATTTACTATATGTATATATGTTAAGTAACTTCCTCAATGAACCACTTCAAGTATTCAACTCTCACAATTGTAACGCCCCAGTAATGGGATGCTTGTGTTATGGTAAATAAATAAATAAAATAAAACTGTAGTTTTGCTATTTTCCTAATAATAAGTATTAAGTGCTGCTATCACGTATTATAGGGAATAGTAGAACTTATTTTTATTTCCCTCTCCCAATTGTCCTAATGCGTCCTTCTTGTGATTTATTTTGTCGAAGGCGGGTACATGTGGTTTTGGAGGGAAATTGTTATTTGGAAGTGTGAGGAGAAGGGCAGTCAGAGTTTGTAACTCAAGGTAGACGGATGTGTAGAAGTGTCTCTGCTCTTTCAATTCTAGAGTTTCATTTTGCTGCTTAATAAGCCGTCATACTAAGAGTTGGTAAATTTTTAATATTTATTCAGCTTGTTGGACCTCAGTCTAACCAGATCTGATTTATCAGTCAGCGTATGATAATTCGTGTTTAAACTTGTGGACTGGGTAGCTTGCAAAGTAAAGTGTATCTTAAATACACAGTTTGTTACTACTTCATTCCAGCCGTACCAACGATGTCGGGTATTTATCAAATATTTGCGTAGTACAAACTTGACCCAATGAAGTAATATTGCGTTTGGAACTTAAACATCGGTAAAAAAATTAAGGAATGCGTGAATAAATGAACGATTAAATGAGTGAATTTCTTCGATGTGTTCATAGACGGTCGCAGCCCACAACACGAATAACCTTACATTTTGACCAAATTTCTTTAAATTATTTTGAATTTAGACTGTTAGTTTCGAATACATTTCTTGTTTACTTGTTCAAGAACCTCGCTCTTAAGCGCAGAGTTTATTCTACACAATTAGACAAATTATGAGCTTGCTCTGCTGTACTAACATTCAGAATCCAATGAAAGTTTCGCTTTCCAAAAATATATGGATATAGGATACTTTATACGGAGACAAAATACTTTAGCCTAGCCGCTTCGTAGATTTAATAGCTGAATAGAAGATGATACAAATCCCCATAATCTCAAAAAATATTCAAAATTTTGAAATACTCTACTTGGCGCAAACAACTACTCGAAAGTATAAAATCATCCCTATCTCAATGGCGGCTTCGGCTTCTCCATTGATATTGAGTTTCGATGGTAACTTCCTCATTAGTTCTGATTGATACAACTTGTCCGTCTGGACTCCTATTCCTATAATTATTTGTCTTAATACATAGGTTTACACCACCTGTGTATTATATGAACGATACCCGACTCTTTCTAAAGGAATTGTTCCTCTACCGTTTATAATATACAATGCTTGTCTGAAACATCAATCATGCATCGGCATGTCATGTATTTGATTGAGAACTCCAACCGCCCACAACACTCGACGGGCTGCTCAGTGTGGATGAGTTTACTCGACGGGGACGGATGACGACGCGAGGTGCGCCATGGACAACATGCTTACTGGCCACAGAGCCATTGACTTTGTGGAAACTAATGACCGCCTTACACTGCAGACACACGCAGTCGGAGTTAGCGACCGCGGCTCTGCGACCGCTACTCTAGTTTAACACATTAATTAACCAATTGACGTATGTCTATACATAATCTATAGATACCTCCTGTCTTCTGCGTAGATGAATGTAATTCTGAACTACTGGTAAAAGAGACCAGCCACGCGAGGTAGAAGCCGGTGCAAAACACAATTCTAAATTGGAGACCAGATATCTTGATATGTAATCTGACTCACCTCGATTGTCTCTTCTAATACATATTGATTAGACTCTCACCTTTTTGATCGGTATCTGGAATGCAGTACTTTATTCTTACACCGAAGTACATGATATAGAATCTGGTCCTGTCATAAACATAGTACTTAGGTTTCCTCAGTATAGTTAAAAAAGGACAACTAGTTTGCTGAACCGAGAGGTACTTATACTGCATATTATTCAAACAATCCTGTTTGGTGTGCAAACTGTGTTTAAATTAATGCCTTCATTGTATTGAAGGTCGACATATTACACTTCCCCACATTCTTAACAGTAAAGAGTCGTCTAAATAACTCTTAATTGGATCGTGATTTGTATTAAATAGTCTTGGAGTCGCATTTCTTTAATTAGGTGCTAAGTATATTAACTATTGTAATTCTAAATTAGAAGGAGGGAATATATTTGCGCTTTTATGTTTATCAGTATCAATGCTGTACATCGTAGCAACATGGTGTACCAAATAATATAAGAACCCGAATTTTGTGTGGACAACAAATATCATAATTCTTTTGACTTCATTTGTTCTATCTTGTAGATAAATTGTAAAGTTTGTGTGGGAGCAGAGATGTGGTGTATTAATACTTTCATTTCTATATTAGAGACTACTCAATTTTGTAACATTGTATTTATTTTCCACATATTATATTTTGACGTAACTTTAATTCACTTTTTCGATGTTGGTGATTTTTAAATCTGGCGGATGTGCAACGCATTGAAACCCAACATACTTGTTTGCTCTATTCTGTTGTACATAGTGTTTCCAGTATTTAGTTTCACGCCATATTTTTCCGTGGTCGATTGATGAATATAATGCGACCGATATTCCGTACAGAGCAACACAAGACAAATATAAACATATTTCTGTACAGAGCAAAATAAACTGAACCTAGACAGACGGCTCTTAAAACCATCCGCGTGATTATAGTCTAGTGTCGTTTTGTAGAGGCAGTATTACCTTTCTAATAGATAATTACATACATGTGCTGTACTGATATCATCCAGAAACGATGAATGTGTCTGAGTTGTAAGTTACACAGTTGCAGTGAATTGTTAAATTTTAGAGTACACTAAACGTAGGTGAACACTTTGGCCAATAGCCAACATTGGTACCAGTCTTTGGAACCAAGATATTTTTACGTCCACGTTCTAAACTATGTGCAGAAATCTACAAGTATTTTTTGGAAATAATCATTGTGATTTTTCAAAGAATTGTTGATCTGGCTAGACAAATGAATAAAACTAAAGTTGTAAGTTGAAACCTTTACTTGCCCTTAAATCCAAACCGAAATGCGAACATCACAACCTTATGCTTCCTCCATCCATCCTTATTGGTAAGACATTTTAATCCTAACTAAGTTAATACTTTGAATATATAGTTCGGAGATGAACTGTTTAACTTCGACAACAAGATTTGAAACCTGACAATTTTTATACATTCATGAACTAATGTGTATTACCCCAGACATATTCGAGTTCAAATAACACTCAGTCGATAAAAAATTGCGTTCCATGTAATGAATGTAAATAGGTTTTTATTGATTACGACCTCCTATCTTATATTGTACTCTGATGAACTTTAACGTCATATAACGAGTAGGGGTTTCTAAGGAGAGCAATATTTTTTAAATGACCCAGAAATGTTTGAGCACTTTGTGGTGCTGATGTGTGTAGAACCCGCCATAGTCACCCGTGAAAGAAAGATTAATATACAAAAAAGAGAGAAAATATAACGTTATGTACACCTTGCGGTTTATATCGGAATTGGGATTCCTCGTGGGAAGGGGTCGTCTTGTTGTAACAGAAAATCACTAATGAGCAAAGTATTCTAAGTTGTCCTTCGCATAACTGATTTCGCCAAAACGTCATGTAATACTTAAGAGTGAATTGATTGTTACTGGACATTTTGCATCTGCATCATAAGATTAACAGGCATACTCTACCAGCTATGTCATAAAAGTAATAGTCAATTTTAAACATCACCAAAAGGTCACCAGTTTTTGCATTTCTTTTTCAGATTCAAACTCTTTCCACCATTATTGGTCTCGCTTTAGCTGAATTCTTCAGATAGTACATGGTCATATACTCACAAATTAAGAGCCATTTGCTTGTTATGAGAATAAATAAATCCACAATCGCAGATTTATTTAGAAGTACGGCTGATCCCACTAATACGTTGAGTTGAGTTAATTTTCTATGTTAAGTCACGCCGCGAAAATCTTCACCTTACCCTCCATTCACTTACCTCACATGAGGATTTTTCATGCTTGTCGACTTAACTCACAAGTCTTGGGTGGTCTTACATAGGATACAATGCAAATGCAATGCTGTTGTGGAAAATATTTCCTTATTTATCCCGCTTTAGTTCCTTTCACTTCGGCGTGGACCACACAAGTCGTGTAAGTTAAGTCGAAAAGCGTGAAAAATCCACCTGTGCAGTAAGTGAATGGAGGAAAATTTGCCGATTGTATCGGCGTGACTTACCACAGAAAATTAACTCTGAAGAAAGACTTCAAAAGTCCCAGGTTGTGTAAGTACTAACAGTACCTGGAGTGCAGTAACTGACTTGAGCAAGTTAATTGTTGTATAGTTACTTGTAAAAGTGGGCAAATCGGCTCCACGATCTTCATTACTTTTTTCTAAATTTGCATATTTGAACATGGATATGACCCCTAAGTACATTACGGTACGTTAAACCTTACGATCGAATTTGGTCATGGTTAATTCAATCTGTGAAGGCGGTACGTAATTTATCAAATTTGAAATCTTTAATTAATACAATAAATCACTAATATGCTTAAATTTCTTGGTAACACTAAATTCAAATCTTTCGTCATAATACAACATTAGTGTGGAAACAATATTATACTATTTTATTGAACTTAATTGAAGTCAACATTTGGTTAAATGCATAGACGACGATTTGGGTATTACACAAATTGCACTGTATGTGTCTGTCAGCTCGTGTCCGATCGCGTTTTGAACGGAGCACATATAACGGTCGTAGTGATTACACTATGAGCGTTAGGACATTTACGTAGTCGAGATACCATTCATTTAAATGTTAAGACTTCTGTCTCTCATCACACTCGTATTAGCTGAATCTCGATTGGAAGAAAAATACGATGTAACATTTATTTTCTTGTAGTACGAAATAGATATATCTGTGGTTTTGTATCGATGTTTTGAGATTGAGTAAATTTAGTAGTATTGGATCCTCCGGACTTTCAGGGGATAATACTTCCAAGTATTACATCCTTCAGAGGAAATCTCTGAAGGACCTTCTAGTGTTGGAGATATATTATTTGAAGAGTGGTCGTGTTCCAAGTATTTGAAATATATTTAATTCTGCATATTTTCGGTTATGTGTCCAAGTTTCTGCATATTGTGCTTTATGCTTCTTATTTCGGTATTCGGGGCATTAGTGATGATTGGTATTGTGTTTTTGTAATCATACTAATAATTGCGGTTGTCCGGAAGTTAACATTACGGTGTCGGTGATTCTACAAGCATTCCTGATCAGAGAGGTTATAATTTGCAAACGTGTAATGAAGTGGCAATGGTATTCACAAGTAATGAGGATGGTGAACCGCCATTCGAAAGGGATTCAAGAATTTATAACAAAATACCAGTGGGCGGAAAGCCTACTGTTCCAATCCACTTACTTAGCCGTCATTTAGACCCAATGACCTATCCACTGTTTTATTCTTATAGTGGAAGTGGTTGGACAAGCGGTATTAAAGGTAACCCTGTGATTGAATCAACAGCCGCGGCTCCACATGTCAACATATCAATGTTGCAATGGAGAAAATATCAACTGGCCGTTTGCCGGGATACGTTTAACCCCATTTTACACGGTGGTAAACTGACACAACAGTGGATTGTTGACTCTCACTTACAAGTGGAGGCAAATTATCTTAACTTTGTTGTCAAGATCAAGAATTATCAAGAAAAATCAAGATAAACTGAGAGTCGGCGAGTATCAAGGGTTGACAAGTGGGAGGACATTGTAAAGAACTTACTCCCGTGTCAAACAGCATCAGATAGACCTGATCTGGTGTCCAGAGTGTACAAGATAAAAATGGATGATATTCTTCACAATAATGTGCATGGAAAAGCAGTTGCTCATATCCATGTGATTGAGTTTCAGAAAAGGGGACTTCATCATGCTCATTTAGTAGTGATATGGGCTGAAGAGGATAAGCCCAGGGAACCATTAGATATTGATAGAATATTGTGTGCTGAAATACCCGATCCACTCAATCATCCCCGGTTACATGAAATTATGACCAGGTGTATGATTCATGTA
Organism: Protaphorura armata; assembly: GCA_034700305.1. Taxonomy (NCBI): domain Eukaryota; kingdom Metazoa; phylum Arthropoda; class Collembola; order Poduromorpha; family Onychiuridae; genus Protaphorura; species Protaphorura armata. The sequence continues at coordinate 11,546 of JAQIXO010000298.1, forward strand.
CCATGTGGTCCACTTAACCCTAAATCTCCTTGCATGAGTGAGGGTAAGTGTACCAAGAAGTTTCCGAAGTATTTTGCTAACAATACTTCGATTCAACAGAAAGGTTGGCCAATATATCGAAGGAGACATGGCCCAATATATACCGTAAACGGAAAGCCCATTGACAATTCATGGGTGGTGGATTACAACGCTTGGCTTAGCTTGAAGTACAATGCGCACATAAATGTTGATATTTTTATTTGCTGGGGATTGTCTCAAATATTTATTCAAATATCTTTTAAAAGGTTATGATTGTGCAACAATCGATGCACGTAGTGGTACATTAGAGCACGATGAAATAAGAAAAATTCTGACACACGATATGTGTCCGTTCCCGTTGGTGACTGGCGCCTTTTCGAATACAAAATGCATGGTCGCTCACACGCGATTAAGAAGCGCTTAGCGGTTCATCTGCCTCAGCCGCAACCAGTCTACATTCAACGTTGTCAAGAAGAACAAGCATTAGCACGAGCTGGTGTAGGAGAGACTACATTGGCAGCTTGGTTCAACCTTAATGTCGTAAATACTTCCGCAAGGCGGTATTTATACACAGAGATACCCGAGCACTTTGTGCACAAAAAGGGAGAATGGGCTCCTCGGCAAAGAAGTGGGGATAAGTCCATTTCTCGAATGTACACTGTGGATCCACGAGACCATTGTGAAACATTCCGACAAGCCGCCACAGAGCTACATCATTTGGCGGATGATACTGAATGGCACAGATTCATGGAAGAGGCGTCTATGACTTGTATACCCGGACAGGCCGGGCAAAGTTTTGTCTTCATTTTGGTATTTTGTCAACCAGACAATCCAATTGACCTTTGGCAAACACATAAAGTTTTTATGATTGAAGACTATGCTCGACGTCATACGCAACAAGAAGCGGAGAATATGGCACTCATTTTCATTTACCAGATCCTCAACCATTGAATGGTTTGACAAACACAGTGTCATTTGGCATTGCAGTAGAGCGGTCCACTACGGTAAGCAGAATTGAAACATTAAAACGTAAACAAAAACATGGGTTTGATTTAATTTCAAATTCTATTTTGGAGCATGAAAGTCCTCGGAGAGTGTTCTTCGTCGACGGTCCAGGTGGCTCTGGAGAAACTTACCTGTACAATACACTCATGTATTGGGTAAGAGGTCAAGGAACGACTGGTATTGCAGCTCTACTACTACTACAACATGGCCGAACCATGCATAGTGGATTTAAATTGCCCGTACCGTTACTTGAAACGTCAACGTCAAGTACAAAATTGGCAAGTCCATTCGCAAGAACGATTAAGGAAGCATATCTTCTACTTATTGATGAAGCCTCAATCATCATGTCATGCTGTAAGATGCATAAACATGATTCTCCAAGAAATCATGTATAACAAAAAACCATTTGGTGGAAAAGTTTTGGTCCTTGGTGGAGATTTCCGACAAACTTTACCCGTTGTTCCCCGAGGTTCACGAAGCACAATTGTGGAGACATTAGAGTCTTAAATCCAGATGACTTTGGGACAATGTTATTCAAATCAGTTTAACTGATAACATGAGAACAGGAACAGACAATATCAGTCATAATGATTGACTATTATCAATTGGCGATGGTGTCCTTACAAATAACGCAGGACTGCCAGAACACGTTATTGAGATCCCTCCCTCTATGATTGAAGAAGGAGATATCGTAACCAGTATTTTTGGAAAAACTATTGAGCCCAATAGGCCGGATTTGTATGCCAAAAAAGTGATTCTGTCACCGAAAAACGATGATACCCTAACTGTTAATGACAGAATTGTGAAACTCACACGTGGTCAACAAAAGATTTACAACAGTATATACTGTTGTTTCTGATGATGTCCAGGAACAAGATAGGTATCCTGCCGAATTTCTACACCAGCAAACAATATCAGGCATGGTGCCCCACAATTTGATATTGAAAGTGGGGACTGACGTAATGACACTTCGAGACATGGGTGGAGGCCTGTGTAATGGAACTCGAGGTCAAGGTTATGCATGAGTACTTATTGGATTTAGAAGTACTCACTGGCAGTTCAGTTGGTGAACGCGTAATAATGCCTCGGATTGACTTGGCTCCAACTGATACACCGTTGCCTTTTACTTTGAAGAGAAGGCAATTTCCGGTTCGCATTGCCTCTGCCATGACAATTAATAAATCTCAAGGTCAAACCTTCGATGATGTTGGGATTTATTTACCCGAAGCAGTCTTTACACATGGGCAGCTATACGTTGCACTGTCACGATGCAGAAATCCAGACAGAATAAAAGTTTCTGTCAAAAAAACTGGATCCCAAGGGAAATTTATTCCTGGAAGTGACAGAGTTTTCACGAGAAGTATTGCAGGATACAATTGAAAATATTCCAAACCTGCCAAATCCTGATCAGGAATTCAAAAACCCTGACGGTGCCTCCGAATTTGTTATTCCGGAAATGGGATATTTGAATCCTATCTTTCCAGATGATGATGAATTCGCTGAAATTATGGACCAAATGCAGGATCTTTGAACCTCTCTACCAGATTCAATGCAGGATCTCACAACCTCTCTACCAGATAGTTGGTAGGAGTGGGTCAAAGGATTGGAGTTTGAACCAGATTGTTGGTGGGAGTGGGTCAAAGGATTGGAGTTTGAACCAGATTCATTTCCAAATTGGAATATGGCCACTCCGTATGTATCACATTCGTCAGAGTCAGACTAAATTTTAGAAAACTAATATTTGGTGAGCGGGTTTTTTTGAATTTTTTTGTACCGACATATAAACAAGAAACAAGTATATGGGGTGCGACGGAAAGCTCAGTTCACGCCCGGAAGCCCTGTTTATACCGGAAGCTTTCCAATCGACATTTAATTTAATTTCAAACTTTTTGTTTTCTTTGAGTCAAAGTACAATTATCATGTATATATTTTTATATCACTACTGTGTGGGTTTTTCCCAAGCAGTCCACCAGCAGTCTAAAGGTTTTGAATCTAATGCAAATGTCCACGCTATGAATACGGAATAGTGTATGCCGTGAGAGGGTTGGAGTTGTAAGGGCCATGTACATAGTTAATATCTCTACGACATTAATCTGGCCTATGTGACATACTAGTATCATCTATAGATCCCTCCTATACCTTGGCTCAGATACAAAGTACGGTGATAGAAGCAGATGCAGATTCTTGACTATTGTTTGGGTCTATCTTATAAATCAAAACTGTCCCTCTCCAACACATTGATGTTTTCACTCACAATTTATGTACCTTTTCTAATCCGAATTTGACTCATACAAACATATACACGTACACAAACAAACAAAATAAACACAAGGTATTAGTCCTAGCAGTCCGCCGGTACATTGGACTTTAAATGTGTAGTTGCTTGGAATAATGCAATTCATTTCATTCATCTGTTTTAATCTCACAGTCGCTGTTGAATAAGAGACATCAGGTGGGAGTCTAGAGACATGCGGACCCCCGGATTAAGAATCCGGACTAAGTGCATTTATATTATACACAGCGAATACAAAGTAACGCAACACCTATCGAAGAATTACTCAATGTCTCCGTTACTCCGCCATGGGTGTTGGGTTACTTTGTAAACGCTCTGTATAGCTATCCACCTACCGCTTACTTTCTAATTAGCAGTCACCATGCCTTGCTCCGGGCAAGAAATTTAGCACTGTAAGGTATCCGCATTTCCGTAAGTGAAGTACGCTATCCTACATGTAAGCATGTAACCAGATTAGCCTTTACTATACTATAGGCATGTTTGTAACGCACTGTACCAACGGGATAAGATACATCCCTGTCAATCGCCATAGGGTGGAAGAAAACCAGACGAAAAATTTTGTCATGACAAAAATTGCGAGAAAAACTTCAAGACTATTCATAGGCAAGCAAAGACTTGCTATGATGTTGGTAGGGGGTTCATTTTCCCGGGCGCGGGATTGTTCAGCCCAACTTTACAGTGAGTTTCTGACCCTAAGAAATGGGTGGTCCCACTTTTGTTCTCTTGAAGAAGCAGGTATAAATTTCGGGTACGGTGAGATGGCCACTTTAAAGTAAAAGCAAACACTGTACGAAATGTGAGATTTATGGCGGAGTATTGAATAAGGAAATGTGTGATATCTGTGTATCCATATCCACTGAGAATATTGCGCGTAAAGTCCAGAGACTACCGCAAAAGTTCGAATATTTCTTTGAAAATAATGATCCAGTGAAAAGAAATATAAATACGACTATTAAGTGACTGAATCGTTTAAACAGTACTCTCAGGCTTACACCGAGATGAGAGAATGAAATATCTTGTGTCAACACAAATTATAGATACCTAACGGAAAACTTTACATGAAGGGAAATGTTAAGTCTTGTAGTATTTCTGATCTGTTTTTAGGTTTGCATACATTTAAACCTTGAAGCCGGGTGCTAGGTAGTCCCAACAAATGAAATTATAGACTCGATTATCGGCATGTCAGGAGTCGAATATAGTTTGGTCCTAAACGATTATAGTCATAACCTATCCGGCATGTTGTCGGGTCCGTACTACATAACAGTTTGATATCCGAAGTACCAGAAGAAGTTGGGTTTTGGGCGCTAAGTCTAAGGTTGTCATATCTCTAGCTTATAAACGACTTCGTTACCTTTACGTGACCGACATAATTACTTGATCACTAAAATATTCGAAATCCGAATATTGCCTTAACACAATACAGTACAATGCATGATACCTTACAATGTGTGCATAAATTGTTCGACCACATTTAATTGATTTCATTTTTCTTGCCAATTAGTTTTTCTAATAGTATAATATATAAGGAAACCTCCCAGAAATGCTTCCCAGTCCACTGTTCATCATTAGGAGGATCGATTATTTCAACTTGTTTGGGAAATCGGCACTAGATATAATATTTAGAAACCAGCCTCTAGAGTGGACCAAAGGAAATGGCGAAACTGTTGCCGATGTGTGGTGTGTAATTTAAACCGTGCTTAATATTAACGTTTATTGAATTGCAGTTGACCTATCAGGAGTAGTGTAAAGCTAGATCGAGGTATTTTTACTTCCTCCTCATCATGTAGGTCAGTGCGCGTAAACAAATTCTAATCGGGCGGGAAATTCGCAGCCAATGAGAAATTCAACATTCACAGAATTGCTTATGCGCAGTGCCCAACCTAGTAAACTGCGGTTACCAAGTTATTTTGATCTAGAAAATAGTAGTGATTCCTCGAAGTGCCTATAATCGTAACCAACTTCCGCGTAAATCTAATTATGAGACATTCCAGAAATATTTCATCAGTACCTTTCCGCGCATTATCAAGGCAATCATAAAACCTCTTGATTAAATCTTATTAAAATTAACAGAACTTGTATATCATACATATGTTTGGCTTGTTTGAATCGTAAAACTTGATGTCATTTTCAAGTTTGTGTCACATAGTGGTACATTATTTAGAATAGCTTGATTTCATTACGTCATTGCCAACGTAAAGTCAGTTGAGGTGCATCCGTCCTTCTTCCTACTTTCTCCAGATTTCAAATGCTTATCTTGTCAGTGCTGTTGTGCGGGTTCTTGTTGTATTAAAAGGTCCAGGTCTTCCACTAGTCCTAAATGTACAATTCATGTTTATATTACTATCATCAATCAGTTTGTGAATATTAAAAATATCAATCTGGTATGCACAGGATGTCTTCGAAAAGGGTTCGCATTGTTTGTTTCATTTTTGGTGTAGTTATAAAAATCTGTGTTACAGTCAAAGTAGGATATCTAGTTGATATGTACAAAAATATGCACTAGGCTAAATCCGGTTCGTCTCATGTTGCTAAAATGATACTTCCGTTCATGTTAGTGCATTACTGTTCCGTCAAGTGCTGAAATAAATTCTTTGTTGTTGTTAAAATATTTTTACGTAATAATTAGCTATCCGAACTGGACTGTAAATATTTTGTAACTCCGCCAAACAACAACCAACAATGCGGTCCCTTTTCGAAGACACCCTGTGTATAATTTTTTTGCTAATTTTCAAAGTTAACCTTCTAACATACACAACTTTGACTGGATTTAAACTAATGGAGTCACATCATCGTTACGTTGGTATGCTAAACAATGCTTCCTCTCTAATAGTACACACTGTGTTACGAGCAAACAAAATATTTTATTTAAAAACTCACGTGAAGAGATTTTACTGAGCACCGGCTCCAGGAATAAATTGTTTGAGTAGTTTGAGCTCATTTATTTTGTTAAAACCCAGCGTGGAAGTTATTTGCTTCAATTTACTTCTTAATTTTTGTCAACAACTGACAAACAACCTCCGAATGTAATAATATAGTTGACGTTTGTGATTTTGCCAAAGCTTCTAAGGTATATTATATGAATAATGTGATTGAGCACAAATGGTTCAAATTTTTTGTTTCAATTAGTATCGTGGAAGTTATTGAATAATCAATGGTTGCAATTTTTTTTAGCAAAGTAACCACCCTTTAAAAAAAGATATTCTTTGTCTTTTTATGTGTTGTAGGGCAACATTAGAATGAAACTCAATCTACTATGATCTGTGGTGATGCCATATTCATCTAAGAGACAGCCCGCGAATTAAATCGGTGGACCGGTAAAATCAGGAGTTCGCAAGTTGTATCCGTTCCTCGAGCGTAGAGTGTGTTTGTTATGTTGAAATTTGTGTAGTAGAAATTGAGTTCCACAATCACTTCCAGTTTGACTTCGCATCTGAAAACGCTGGACGACGAGAATTACGGCAGAGGGATGTTTTGGAACACGACCGCAAAATGTGTTGGTACTAACTTAATATTTGTTCTCTCGCAGGTGTCGAATTGGGGTAGAGAATATAATAGTAACCCGACAAGAGCGTTGAACCCTACCAACTTAACGGGGCCACCCAACAGCAGTATGGACAATTGATGCATACTTCAAATATGATCCACTTCGAGCTCTTTGGCTAAACACGCATAGCAGAAATTAATATCAATATTATACATTCTGAAAGTAGCACGAAAACGAATTCATTTAACATACCAATATTTGTTCAAGTGTGTTGACAACAAAAATGATTCTTTCAATTATCTCGTTCAGAACCTACGACATGGTATAAAAGGAGCGCGCAATCTGATGACAAAAATGTACAATTACTACGGAGTCTAATACGCAAATTTATTATAAAATATGGCTGTTTGGATAATATTTCTTTCGCTCCTATCGCTGGTGACAGCTGAATCGCGTTTGGAATCACAATACGAGGTGAAATTATTTCTCAAGTTAAAAATATTTTAGTGTCGATTTAATTTCGGTCAGTAGTTCAGATTTTTAAATTCGACAAGTGTCCATTTAAACATTTTGCTCTTGTGTAAAACCTACTGATTAAGTGTTATTAGCCTTCTTTCTCTAAATTATCCTTTAATTACAAATAACAAAATTTCTAGTCACCCACTTACTGAACTACTGTTTATCCATATCCAATTGGCCCCTAGGGTTGTTTACTTGTTAGTCATTCTTGTGGGGTCAACGTCCCGATTTCGTTGAAAATGGGACAGGGTGGTGCATTAGTCCGCGCGCGCGCCAAATCACGCCTTCGTATGAGATGTTAGTTTGCACCACCCTATGAAATGTCGTAGCTACATTCTGCATAGCAACAAGAGGTAGCTAGGAGAACCCAGGGGCCAATTGGATATGGATAAACAGTAGAGAGAAACAGTGTTCAAATTTCTGGCTATCACATTCCCCTTGATTTTCTTAAATGAAGCCTTTTCTCTTCGTGTTCCAATGTCACAAGCAATCATAATCGACAAATTATGTCGAATACAAAGTAATGCTTTAATGCCTGTCCACTCAGATCTAATAATTTTATTAACCATTTTGTTTGGAGCGAATTGCTGAAAAAGTAGTTTGCTGGTAATACTATCTAGTCTAACTCAGTTAAGGACAGATATTCAAGCCCCACCAAATAGAAACAAACACGTAGTTCATTGCTCGAATATCCTTGTTATATTCCTACTATTTAATGCACGAACTTGTACAAGCTTTTTTTTGTACGGACAGCCAGAACCAATGGACAATATTTGCGTAATTTCATTTACCAATAATACAGGAATTATATTACATGAATACATGAATACATTTCTTTTTGATTATCCAATGAAACAAAATTTCAGCTCTTTTCAAGACTAGGTTAATCGATTCTTCCAAAATCTCACAGATGAAATTTGTATTTCCAGCTCAATTCCACAGTGACCTATGAAGAGCTTTTCCGAATTCTTATCAGTAAGTTCATTTCAATATGCCGTCTGTCTCTAAAGTATGAGCCCACACAGTTGATATCTTCAGAAATCAACAAATAAATTTTACGTTACGGTCGCTCACACGATTTCCAGTTCATACATCAATTGTTTCCGGAGTAACGTATAATAAATTTGTTTGGCAATGTTGAAATTGGGTAGACTCCTATTCTAGAGGCAGACCGTACATGCAGTCCGCCTGCGATTATCTAGAACAGATTGCTAACGTATCGCACGAACTGATATTTTTTAATTTAGTTTTTCAACGCTGCTAACCAACTTAATTGTATGTTTCATAGATTTTCCATGGATTCCATTACCTGGAATTACATTACCACCGACCGCAGCACCACCTGTGCCACCTGTGGCTTGCGGAACTACAATTGTGCCGCTCTCGGGTCCATCCCCATGTAGTTGTGTGAACGCAGCAGGAACAACAGTTGACACGTGTACTGTAGGACAACTGTGTGAAGCAGCTGGGTGCTTAGCGCAATGCGTTGAAGCTCCGACTACGGTACGGTGTGCTTGTGGTCTGGCAGACATGCTAGCTTGTCTTCCCGCCACAACGTGTACTGAAGGCACCCCGTATTCATGTCTCTAATAGAAATATTACGGTTAACATTAATACTCTTCAATATTTTTTGATAAATTAGAATTGGAAGACTTTGATATTGAAGCTAAAATTAACATTTGAAGGGTATACTGTGTTACAAAATTCTGTCTACGGAATTGATTAATTTAATTATTTGTCGTTTACAAATTCGAATTTCTGGGACCTTACGGTAATACAATTAATAATTAATTAATTGCGTATTAATATAAATTAATAAGCAAAGTGAAGATACACTAATTACATACATTCAGAAAGAGATATGACTGTCGTTTCATTACATTTATGTCATGGTGATTGTTCAAAAATTGTTTATAATTCATTCACGTTCACATTCAGCTAAAAATCAAGACGTAACACAATTTTATAATGGTTGAATGAACAGATCGGGCTAACCATTCCTCTCACTCCACAGTTTTTCCTCATTTACAGATAATCACCTTTTTCCAACATCAGTTCAATAGCGTATCACTTTCAAATCGGTTGGCGTTCTTGTAGAATGATTATGTAGGTCATTATTCAAACTAAACATTTGTTTAGATACAGTTGGAGCTATGGGATCATACATAACTTTGAATATGGTACACGGCATAGATTTAACATACATTAGATTAGGACCGAGCTAGCGCAAATTAAGGCCGCGTTTGCCATGTTTCGTGTACCTGCCGTGTTTCTTTACACCTACTCAAATCTTTATACTCTGAGTGGTGATGTGTCGTGTTTCTTTACACCTACTCAAAAATTTCGACTCTGAGTGGCGATGTGTCGTGTTTCTATACGTATACACAATCTTTCGGTGACTTGTCATGTTTCTTTGCACCTAGGCATATCTTTCGACTGCGAGTAGTGCAATGATTTACCACTACACTCATTTATTTCGACGGTAAGTGATTATTATGTTTCACTACTCATTTCTTTCGACGGTCAGTGTGGGAGGTCTTTCGCATACTGCTTGTGCTTGTCACAGTTTATTGTGGATGCTAGGTCCGTTCTGACGAAACATATGGGAGTACTACCTAAAAGTACTTACTGCTGTTTATGCTACAGGCTCAATGTTAGGAAGTACCATACAAATCTCGAGTGCGACAAATCGGTACGTGGTAAACCACGGGTTCTACATTTGTCGATTTGGATATCGTGTGTAACGAAGCGCAGACCACTTGAACTAAACGTGGCGAGCAAGTAGAAACACAAGACAAAAGCTTTCAAACGCACAATATGTAAAGCGCAATAGAACATTGAAGCAATAAAGATTCCTAAGTTCAGACTAATCCTACTCACGGGTGTTAAAGCGAAGCAAAATCTAAAGACCTTCAAAACAACGGCAGTGAAAGCATTGTTGAATTCAAGGGCGGATCACAAGAGAATACGGAAGCAAGAAGATAAAGGCTAAAAGTTTATTATCAGAAAGTATAGTAGAAGAAACGACATGACTCAAATCCAATGCATCATGGCTTCATCCAGATCATTACTTATTTTATAGCGCTCCAAAATCACTGGCAGGCTTAGGACCAGAAACGCCAAATATGCGTAACCAACAATCCTGAAAGCTGAAGAAAAATACCGCTTCCATTTTGTGGTTGATGGGACTTGATGACCGGACAATATCACTCAATACGTAACAGTGGATCCACCTAATCTTGTTGGCCTATGGCTCGACGCTCGAGCACGTGCCATAAATTCAAAGCTGACTCTAACTTATGTTCAGCCGGTAATAGCTCGAACGACTGTCTTAGCTAACGGAAATACTATTGCCTAGCGATGTCTGAGAAGCGTACTAATCTACTAATTGTATTTAACATGCTCATGTGTGCATAACTGGTTTTGGTTTGTTTGATATAATAATTAATTATTAGATCAAACAAACCAAAACCAGTCTTCAACTACTTATTGGAGCTTTCTGTCCTTTCTGCTCATTATTTTTGTTTACATTGCTTGTTTGCTCTGGAAACCCTGGGAATATTTTATCCGTACTACCAGAGTCATATAAAACAGTCTGGACGCTTGGATTTTAATTCGTTATTGAAGTAATCTATACATTCTTCTTAACTGTGAACAGCCTAACAGTTTCAATCATATTTATTGCTTACCTGATCAGTGTCAACTATTGGTTGAGGTAAGTTCTCTTATGTTACAAATAAGTAGAGCACCCCTTTAATATTGAATTTAGCGTTTCCGTAGCGAAACTAAAAATATTATATTCCTGTTGATTATTTGTATTTTCTTGTCTCTTACTAGTTATGAATGGCCAGTCACGGGGAACTCATTTAAAGAGGCGACGAAGGCCTACCGATCAATATTTGTTCTCAGCATTCTTGAAAGGAAAACTTTTTCAGGACTCCACACACCATTAGTTAAACTGAGCGTATCAATTAGTTCAATGGTGGTTGTATATGTTGTACTTCGACTCGGAGACCGAGTAAGTATTGTCACATATTTAATGTGTTTGGTATCGCTTCCAAGTTGTTATGTAACACTGATTGCTGGTGCTCATTTTATGTCAAATGTGTATGAATTATCCAAACAATTCAGAAATAGATTAGAGAATTGCAGTCGTGTCGAAGGGAGCAGAAAAAAGAAGCTAAATAAATTAATTTTAAAATCCTTGGCTCCCATCAAGTGTCGCGTTGGAAATATATATTTTATGGACAACGGCGCAAAAGTTACTTTGTTGGATAATCTCATCAATGGAGCAGTTAGTCTGCTTTTAACTCTGGACGACTACTAAGAAGATATTTTAGGCGACTCCGTCCTTTAGACTCTAATCGTAAAGTTGACTATCAACTTTAGAATTTCAATTCTGGAATAAGCACTAATTTTTTTTTGGATTTTGTTACCAATGTATTGTGTTCGTTTGTTTGCTCGAACGAAACAAAAGTTTATATTAAATACGAACGACCGTATAAACTTTACTGATTTCACAATCACAATCACGAGGGAAGACCCAATTACAAATACAATTCATCAAAAAAATTCAAGAGGTCATTGGATTTAGAAGTCAAGTAGAAGGAATGTAAAAGTGACATTGTTGGGATATGGGTAGTTAACAGTCAC
>JAQIXO010000299.1:0-23480 GCA_034700305.1 Protaphorura armata
CTTGTGAACAATATCCTTCATAAAAGGATACAGACAGTCCAAGGTACATTTTCATTTAGTTCAATTTGAGTCCACGAGCCAGTCAGTTCAGTTCTATTTAGTTTTTATACAATTTAGAATGAAGTTATTTTTGGTAATTTTTGAATATTTATTCATACGATACGCAAAATAAATAAAGACGTCGGTGGGAATTGAACCTGTGCCATTTGATATAGAAATTGAAATTGGAAGCCCTAGGTTCAATTCCCAGCGCAGCGGCAGCATACTTTTTATTTTTGGAAATACGAGCCAATTAAATAAAACACTTGAATTTTTTAAATTGAATTTGTAGTTACTGGTGTTATTGGCCATTTGCTCGGGACAACAAGGACAGATTGTGCCCAGATCAATTTATGCCCAAGATGGAGGTTCCAATCCGTATGTTCTACAAAATGGAGTTTATCACCCGGAATCAACGAGCCCATTGGCAGGTCAATATGATCCACGTTACTCACAACCTCAAGCTCAGTTTATTCAACCCCAGCCTCAGGGTATTCAACCACAACGGCAATACGCCAACCAAATTCCAAGTCTTCCTGCTCCTGGTGGTAAGTTTCTCAGAATTTTTGATAATTCTTTCACAAATTCCAAATTTCAAAAAAGCGCTAAAATATTGAATTTTCAAAAAATTCTGATTTTTTTTAAATGTGTCCAATTTCAAAATTTTAAATTTGATTTCCGCAGCAGAACCCATGGTTGGAGCCGTTTACTTCATGACGAATGATCCACGTGGAAACGCCATCATCTCCAATTCAATTACCCCCAGCGGTGCCTTAGGTTTTTCAAAATCTTTCCCCACAGGTGGCACTGGCGGCTACAACATTCCATTCGTCAAATCTCCAGGTGAACCTGATCCCCTGGCTTCACAGAATTCTCTGATCGTGAACGGTGAATTATTATTTGCTGTGAACGCGGGTTCCAACTCCGTGTCCATGTTTTCCATCAACCCTTCACAACCCACGGAATTGACCCACCTAGCTACAGCCAATACTGGAGGAGATTTCCCAGTAGCCTTGGCCTACTCTGCACCACTCCGAATGCTTTGTGCGTTGAATGCTGGGACAAATAATGGAGTTCAATGTTTCCAAGCTGAACCAGGTTATGGTGGACAAGGCTTGACCCCACTGCCCCAAACAGCTCGTGCCTTTGGACTCCCTTCTTCTAATCCTCCCAGGGAATTGGGCTCAATGAGTGACATCATTTTCACTCCGGATAGTTCAAGACTCCTTGTGTCTGTGAAAGGAAATCCTGATCCAAGGATTGAAGGATTCATTGCTGCTTTCCCAACGGGAAGGAATGCTTTGGGGGAGGCTGTTGTGAGTATCCCAAATGAATCTGTCACTCCATGGGGAATGAGCATCGTTCCAGGAACTGGTGTCAATTCAGACCCAGTCATTGCTTTCTCGGATCCATTTGGGAAGGGATTCGGCATTGCAACACTCAACACAAGGACAGGTAAGATTTATTTTCAAAATTCTATCATTTTTTGAAAATTTTAGGATTTTCAAAATTATATAATTGTTTTGAACAGTTTTTTTTTAATTGTATGTTTCCTGTCGGCTTGGACTTTTAACTTTCACATCTTTCATATTTTTACCTCGTTTTTCTTAAAATTTTCCTGGAAACTTCGGGTTTCCGTTGAGATTTCGAAAGTTTTTGAAAATTTGATGTTCTTTTTGTTTTCTAGCTTTTTTTTAAATTTTGGCGTTTCGATTTTTTTTTCGAAATTTTTAGGAATTTTGAATTTTGTTCAATATTGTTTTGTAAAAATTTCGTTTTTTAAGTCAATTTTTTGAAATCATGCATTTTTTTAATAGGAAGCATCACAAACTCTGCCATGATCAAAATTCCAGAGCAATTGGAAACATGCTGGACGGCATTCTCACCAAGAACTGGTACTTTGTACACAACAGATGGAGCCACTGGAAAAGTGACCGAAGCTCAACTAGATGTCGCCCGACACTCTGCCCAAATTTTGAATCAATACCCACTCGCAAATTCAAGTGCACCAATCGATGCAGGCATTGCCAGTCTTAAGGACAAGGACGTCTTGTACGTCCTGACCTCTGGTGAACAAAGTGTTCATGCTTTGTCTCTCATTGGTCCAGGGCAAGCCTATTTAGCTCACAGATATTTCCCTGCAGCTGCAAATCCAGGAATTGTTCTTAACAAGGGATTACAAGGATTGGCAACTTACGTTATCCGATAAATTAATTTATATTTTAATTAAGTTTGTCCAGAAATCAATGTTCATTTGTCTTCAATTAATTATTTATGAATAAAATTAATTAGCCAATTTTTAAGTTATACAATTCTTTACACAAGTCCAGAGCACTTTGTCAAATTAACTTCAATATAACAAATGTTCGTACTTACGCATGAACGCAGGTGATTATGTTATAATTACGAATCATATTGATAAAGATCAAGATCACACAGATTGTCGCTTCATCCATGATATTCGCAGAATCACAAAAATACCCTCGCACAGTCCTTGCACTCACATAGTTCTTTCACTCATGACCACAAGGCGAGATTAAAATTAACACATCCATATTAAAATCCACTATAGAGCATACATGCCATACCATTTCATTCACATACCGTGCAAGTAATTGGTTTAACTCAGAAAAATACAAACTAGGTGCGAGTGCGGTGCTTGAGTGCCCACGAAATTTTACAAATATTTACCAAGAAATTTATTATTAGTTAAATTACGAACCATAAACTGTTCCAATTATGACACCGGGATGAGTTCACACTTACATATTGAGTCACACCGGAACTATATAATTTTGATTTTAGTGGATTGACTCAATTTAGGTGATGTTGCGCCCTAAAAACCTTATAATTTTTTTTAGCAGCATTACAATAAATATGCATTCATTTCCGCTTTACCTGTTTAGTCTCAATTCGTCAGAGTCGTGAGCCTCGTCGTAGTGTGTGTGTGATACTTAAGAATTTGATTAACTTACAAAATTAATTAACCAAAAATGAATTTATTGAAAGTGAGCCTTGTGATTGTGAGTGTGTTGTTGATCGGTGTCCCTTCCGTCCTACCCATGGACCCTATGTTCATGTTTATGAATTTGCTCATGGCTCCCAAAGCCTTACTCATGGGTGGTCCAATGATGGGACTCATGATGATGATGATGATGGGAATTCCAGTCGAGTCACTCCTCCTCCCAAATCTTCAACGAATCATTGACCCAACCAATCAACTCGTTCAAGCCTTTGCAAATCTCGCAACTGCGGGTGCAGACATCGCTGCAAACATTAACATTCCCAATATAAATGTACAGCAACAGAAGCGTAACACTTACGCGGACACGAACGCGAACACGGTCACGGCCACGGGGGCAAAACTTAGAAGAAAAAGAGGATCGTCACCGTACCCATACGCACCGCCTGTGCATTTCCCCAAGTCAATCAAGTTAGCCGACATTCAAGAATCTGAAGAATATTTAGAGCGCCAAATTCAAAAATTCTTGATCAATAATCCAAAACGTGCTTCAGAGTACACGAAAGTATTGAGATCGGCCTACGCTCAAATTTTGCATCATTTTGGGGAAAGAGTGGATGAAAATAAAATGGCGGATGTTAAAAATATTGAAAAAATGTCTTCCATGTTGGAGTCAAAGTTAAACAAAACTGAGGCCTAGAAATTCCGCGCTTGCGCGTGCTTTTGCGAAAAAACTGAATAAGGTTATTTTTTAATATTTAATATTTTATGTACTTACAGCCTAAATGTAATTGTTACTCAATTAACTAATGCTCAAGCGAAGGTGTGGAAGTGACAACGAGCACATGCATGCATGCAGTAGTGGGAGTAGGTCATGCAATGTCAAAGAAGCGTGACATTGCACTCCACCTGCTTTTACACAAGTGTTACATAATAATGCATTACATGCACTCATTTCCGCAGTTCTTTTCATATTGTACAAATACAAAAAAATACATATTTCTGGTTCGTTAGTTATAAGTATAGTCACAGAGTATCTGAACTAATTTTTTGTGTGTTTTTTTTTTAATTTTATAGTAAGACGTTCCGTGCTGTGCTGTGTGAAATTCGGGACGTAAAATCGTAATAATGTGTAATTTATTTGTGTAGTATTTGCCATGCCGAGTGTCTCAATAAAAATTATCCACTTGAGTCTCGTCTCAAAATGAATCCACGTGTATACTTTGGATTATTTTTGACTCTAACTGTAAGTATTTTACAATGTGTTGTCAAAAGCCAATGGCTTTTGAGTCAGAAAAAGGTTCAGTATAGTTATACTTTATTTGAAAGGTTTCTATATTTACCCTTCTAAGAATTTCAGGACGGTTTATCTCACAATTTAAAAAAAAACCTCATAAGAAAGACCTATTGACTCAAATTGTGGAGTTGAAGTTTAAGTACTCGTCATAAAAATAGTCAATGAAACGTGTGTGTGATATCTTCAAGTGTGTTTCCTTAATAAACTCCCACTAACTTTTCTCTTTTACTACGACACGTTTAATTCTACTACCTATAAGGTATTTGTAACAGAGAATATCTACTATTCAAAAAAAAAAAATTTCAGACTTTTTTGAATTCATCGAAAATTGTACATATTTATGTACGCTTTATTTCCATAACCACCACGTATTTATAATTCACATTTTTCACATCCGCGCGTCGATTTGTATATTACATATGATGAGTTGTTAGTTAAAATGAGTGGTTAGTTGTCCTCATCCATTTGTTGCAAGAGCAAGTTGGCAGCCATTGTCTCATTCTTCTCAGACCTAAGGTAGGCCTGAACTACTGACTGTTCCGGAAATCCTAATGACTTGATCTATAAACAAATTCCGGTCACAAATTT
Organism: Protaphorura armata; assembly: GCA_034700305.1. Lineage (NCBI taxonomy): Eukaryota > Metazoa > Arthropoda > Collembola > Poduromorpha > Onychiuridae > Protaphorura > Protaphorura armata. The sequence continues at coordinate 4,887 of JAQIXO010000299.1, forward strand.
AGTTAGTCCAATAAGTACTCTGACTACAAGTAAACGTAGGAAATGGAAAATAAAACTTACGCGTTCAATTGCTTCTTTGTCTTGAGGAGTAAGGCCAAGGGCTCCAGCATCGGATGAAGATGAAGATGAAGGCAGTGTAGACTCTGAGTCTTCTTTCAACAGTCGCATAAACTCCTCCTATAATAGTAATAAGTTTTTTGTCAATCCGTAACAATTAGAATTAGAATTATTCAAAACGAACGTCGTAACATCGTACTCACCTGATTCTCTTCGATGACCTTCAAAAGAACTGGATTATTGTCTAAAATTTTTTGTAACATAACACTCAATAATTGTGGGTCTTCCTTAACCATGGCACGCATTTGTTCAAATTGGGGATGAGTACGAAGAAATCCTAATGGATCAGTCTCAGGGGTTAATTCTGTCTCTCTTCTAGTTCGACCATCATCACTACTGGGAGTATCAATAGCACTGGCTTCCACCTTTAAAAAAATGCATCATTCACTTTATTTATTGTTTACAATGGGCTAAACATACTTACGTAGCTTACGTGTTCAGGGGTTTCTCGCTTTATAGCTGAAAAACCATTTGTTTCACAAACACAGACGTAATAAATTAAGACGGCCGAAAAAGCCAAGAATTCTAATAATTTCATTGTTCTGTGAAATGTTAAGGTCTTGCACTATTCCTGAACCTAATTTGAAGTCTAGTTGATGACTAGAATAAAATCTGTCTACGATTTACTTTTATACTCATTTCATTTCCAACATAAATGACTTCGGGAAATTACCCAAAAATTATATACAAAATTATGTCATTAACAAACAATATGGAAGGCTAATTGGTATGCGTTGTGAGCTTGCTACGGTTAGGTACGTTATTTAACTAATTACACTTCTTATTGTTTAGAAAATGTAGCACTTGAATGTTAATGACATTAAAATGAACCCTGAACTATTACAATTCAGTTCAATTTTTATTTGAACTACCGGATAATTATTTTTTAATTACACTGTGACTCTCTTCGGTATTGTTTTGTCTATTCGGCAATATGAGTATATTTCCTGTTAGATTCTCTACAAGAGAATAAATAATAAATAAATCTGTATAAAATCGAAATAAACTTACAGTTGAAGTGCCAGTCAGTACTGTCGCAAAAACGAAAGCCGTGGCAAGTGGGATGAGAAAAACTAATTTCATTTTTACTGATTATTTTTGGGGATCTCAATTTACTTTATAAAAAAAGTAATATTAAAGTCGTAACACCAGTTTTTCCTAGGGTGATCGTCTAACGTATATATTTCTTAAAGAAGGACGTTCTCTTCACTCAGCTATGAATCTGAACCTACTGTTACTGATGAGCACACTTTGAGTGCAAACAGAAATATATGGGTCAAAGTCAACGGTCTTTGATGCACTGCACAAAAGGGTTCAGTATATTTATAATTTATTCCGAACGTTTTTATATTTGCCCTTCTACGAATTTCAGGGCGGGTTGTCTTACTTTAAAGAACGTCATATGAAAGACCTATTGACTCTAATTCTGGAGTTCAAGTACCCGTTATAAAAATAGTTGATGGAACGCATGGACCCATACCATTCCTCTGCACTGAACATTCACTTTACTATGTACTCAACGCTTTAGCTACTCTGACAAGGGAAGGTCATGTTGTGGATGTACCTCAAAAGATGAGCTGGAGTATGAATGTGCATTCTATGCTGATAGATTATAATACATTAAACATACTAATACAATTGAATATCATACTCTGACATCATTAACAAAATTGACTGCAGATACAAAGTTGGCGAAGACATATTCTTGCAATATAATGTTGGAAAATATGTTCTTTGGTAAAATCTTCTTTCTCGTTCTTCGGGGTATATGCACAGTCTAGCCCAATAAATTTTTCTATAAAGTCATATCTGCAAGAGGGGACTGTCATTTTATCAATAAAATCTCTTTGCAGTGCAAAGAAATGTTACGGCCGGGCCAATTCGTTAGTACTTTTATGATACATGAGAATTTGAACTTGAACGCCAACATTTCAGTCATTAGATCTTTCATTTTTGATCTACATTTTCTTAAGTTGTAAGATAAACTGTAGTTCAAATAAAATTTAAACTGAATTATAATTCTTCAAAGTTCAAGGTTGGTTTTATTAGAGAAAAATCACCAATTTATTAATGATCACTGCTATTCAACAATAGTAGCCTTGCGACTCAGTATACAAAGTACAATTTTGCTTTGAGGAAAAAAAATATGAAGTCATAATATTGTTAAAAGAAATGAATAGCACGAACAAAGAAAAATACATTAAGAACTGTATAAGTGATGCTGTAAAATCTGACACGAGCCCTTCAGTGCTGTAAGAGCAACTTCCTCCATCACTTGTCTCGGCAAATTAAACTTTTTTCGGAAATCTTCAAAAAACGAAGTAATCGTTCCACGAGCGCCAATTAAAAGTCCAATTGTCTCTAAATGTCTCAAACGATACCTCTCCAATAGAAACGGAATACACGGGTCATAAATACTTTGTTTCTCCACATTGACACGACCTGCCTGAGCCTTGTCTTCCTCCATTCGTACAGTTGGGTCAATAATATAGCCTCGCAAAGTCTTTGGATCAAATGCTATAATGTCAACACGCCGATTCGAGTCACCAACACAATGAATTAAGATTCATGTGCATCATTTTCTAAAACAACAAGAACTGCAATTAGTTAGATAACATAGTATAGGCAATAAATGTAGTAGGAATAATAAGGACGGGAATGCAATTGATTTGTATAATCTTCCGTTCACACTCACATACGCATACCAACCAATAGGTATAAACCCATCTTGCTAATGACATAATTTTGTGTATAATTTTTGGGTATTTACCAAAGTAATTTATGTTGGATATGACATATGACGTTGAAGTGGGTATAAATGTAAATCCCAAACATATTTTATTCTAGTCTTGACCTGAGCTCCAAATTACATTCAAGAATGGTGCAAGACTTTAACATTTCATGAGTAATGAAGTTTTTAGAATTCTTGGCTTTTGCGGCCATCTTAATTGCTTGCGTCTGCGTCTGTGAAATACATGGTTTTTCAGCTATAAAACGAGAACCACTGGAAGACGTAAGTTATGTAAGTACAAAGTAACATGTATAAGGGGTATGGGCACGGGTGCTGTTATTATTGACTTCTGAGCTGTGGAATTTTAACTCATTGTAAAATAAGAAATAGAGTGAGTGATGCATTTTTTAAAGGTGGGAGCCAGTGCTATTGTCCCAGTGATGGTCGAACTAGAAGAGAGCCAGAATTAACCCCTGAGAGTGACCCATTAGAATTTCTTCGTGCTCAGCCCCATTTTGAACAAATGCGTACTGTGGTTAGTGAAAATACACAACTTTTTAATGCTGTGTTACAACAAATTGGAGAGTCGAATCTAGTTCTGCTTAAGGTCATCACAGAGAATCAGGTGTGTACGACGTTTTGAGTTTTGAATTCTTTCAAAATGATTTCTGTATTGACGAAATATTGGTGAAATTAAATGTTTATATTTATAGTTGTTGCGGATTGATAAAACTAACGCTACGAAATTTTCTTTACGTTACGGTACGGTTCGTTTTGTACCCACTTTACTTTACAAAATTGCAAATGGCATACCAAACTTTCTTCGGAAATTGTCAAAGAAAAATTCGTTATTGGGCCTAGAGCACGTACTAATAGTCCAATCACTCCACATGTTTTCCCAAATGTTGCTTAATATTGCATGGCATGTACTCAATTCTGTAGTCATTTTCATGTTATACAAATACACTACACATTTCTGGTATTTATAATTATAGTTGGCGTTACATGCAGTATGCCAACGGAAATAAAATATACGTACTATGTACAGCTTGAATTTATTATTTCAATTAATTTTTGGTGGATATTTTTAATTTTGCAGTAAGACGTGCTCTGGTGTGCTGTATAATTCCCGGGATGTAAAATCGATAAACATTCTTGAATGTACGACTGTAGGTCGTACGCACTCTAATAAATAACAAACAAACAAACAAACCGTATATTCATTATTATGCCAAATTATTTTTGTAGTATTTGCCATGCTGAGTGTCTCAATAAGAATTATCTACCTATCCGTTAAAATGAACCCACGTGTTATACTTTTATTATTTTCTATAAATATTCTACAAATTATACATATATATATGTTGACGGCCACATATACAATTAGGCATTGTAGGCAATGCCGGCGACTAATCGCCATGTAGATTGCAGACAAGACATGGGAAATGTGTATAATGCCCGGGCTGTGTCTACACGGCCTAGGCATTGTTTACATGGCGTGTATTTGGTAACTCTCGAAACACACTGTACATATACAATTGTGAATTGCGTAATAATTCTTAATAATTACTTAAATGGTATCTACATGCTACATCCAAGCATTTATTATGGGTACATAGTGTTATAATAAGTTTAGTAATTACAAATAGTTACATATTTACAATATAATACATGAGTCACAGGTATTAAAATCTATGGAGTTAAGCGAACTCTAATGTATATATGTACATATAATAATGTAAAGATATTTGGCACTTGCTATTTAAGAATTATACACTACACGGTGGATAGCTGAGAATGAATAATGGCAGGTTTTCTCATTTCCGCAGTTATTCTATCTTGCATATCAGGATATGGTTTGAGTGATCCCAATATATAATTCAAAATATTGGACAACTTTTCCTTGATATCTAATCTGTCTAATCCTATCCCCTTCTGAACCTCAATTAACCTTGTCAGTGCTTCAAAATGTTCATTGAGTATCCTTAACAATTCTTTCTCTGAAGGGATCATTTGTAATAATTTGTTTAATGAGTGTACAGTCGAATGATCTAAACGCCTATTCGTCAATTCAAATTTTAAAGCTTCACTAAACAATACATCCGTCTCATCCATGTCTTTGAACAAGATGGTGGACACCTTTTGTTTATCATCTGGATCATATAGATATGTTTCAAAGAAGCACTCCAATAAATCCCACTTTTCAATAATGTCATCGCAGGTGTTTAATAACCTAAAGTCATTATCCTTAATGATATCAAACAATATTCTCATTGTATCAATATCACAGTATTTTAAACTTTCAATGTCATTAAATGCTTCGATAGTAATGTATTTAATCATGCGCCTGTAACATTCAAAATTGTCACCCGTCAAACTATTGACTACTTTGAAAGCAATATTTTTAAATCTGTCACAACACAATGATTCCTCAAATATGAGTGCGGCTAATTTAAGTGATTTTTCTGACACATGAGGAATTAAATGTAGTATAACGTCTGAGAAAATTAACACATTGAAGCATGAATGACTAAATAATTCTGATTTAAAAGTCTTAAAATATTGTCTACTCCTTTTATCTCCATTCCCCAGAAGAGAAAGTAGTTGTGAAGAAGTACGGACAAATTTATTTAAGTAATTCTCTACATCTATTAACTCGTGTCCAGGGATTTCACTCCTCATTTGAAGATAAATTTCATCGATGGGTTCTGGTATATCTTTTCTAAACATCGAGTCACACCAATAGACATCAGGCATATTAAAAGCCAAAGATTCTGATGTATCTCTTCCAAACATCGAGCTACGGATATCCAGAGATAATGATATATCTATTCTAGACATCGATGCCGGCTGATAAGCAATACTAGGACTAAAAATCATTGACATCAGTCGACTTGAACGACGACTTAAGTTCACAATCCTCTCCTCTCCAGCAATATATTTGTCTAATAGGATAATTGACTTATGAAGCCCTTCTAAATTACTCTGAAACCCTTCATCGTACTCAACAAAAGTTTTATCAAACTTATCCTTTTTCTGATAGATGTCTTTGTATTCGAGGAGGGACCATAAGGAAGTTTCTACCTTATCACCGTATCTTATTAAGTAGTGCAGCACTGATCTCCCGAGAAGATCAACACAAGGTTTAATCTGATCGTACCCTTCGTCCAACTCTCTGTAAATATTAAAATCTCTATTTGACTTAAATTGAATGATTTTTTCAAATATACAATTATGTACATTGACTTGTCTAGCAAGCATGAGGTCAAGGAATATCCGTATATTTTCAAAGTGTCCACTGAAATAGTTATTTTTCAAAAAATTAAAAATTAGTGTGCGATCATAACATGTACCCTCCTTATCATTTAGAGAGTTAAATATTGTATTAGCAACAAAGTATTCTGCGAAGGAGCGATGTAGAAAGTTTACGTTGTCATTTCTAATGCTATTAATTATATTTACCCGAATCGCCTTTGCATCATCAATAGCACTTGTCTCCAGATCTACAACGCCCTCACTTTCAGTAGGATACAAAAGACGAAACGAAAGACATTCGTGTATTCCATTTAGTTCTCGACTCAGTGTTTCAAAATCCTCATGATTCCTTCTCATGACCTCCTCGGGATACTGACGTCTCCGAAAGTAAATGTCATATTTCTTGGCCACAAATTCTTGGTAAACGTCTACAATGTCTTTGAATATAAAGAGATGATTTTCGGCATCTGCTTTACCTGCTGGGCTAATGGCAAGCCTATAATAGTCTATGAACTGGTCTGTTGAAATTAACCCTAACATTTTTATATGGAGTGGAGTGCCATATAATCTTTCTTGTTCGGTTTGACTCAATGAAATTGGTAATTTGTCGAACATATTTATTGCATAACGTCGTACAATCTCACTATTAATTGAATCAAATTTTAGTTCTATAAACTCTGTCGAATTTGTCCAAATCCTACCCAATAAGTCTTCACGTTTGTTACTATCAATTGGACACAAATTATAAGGCTCAATTTCAAAGGCATTCGCAAGTTTATGCTTGTCATGTATACGAGTCGCTATCCAAACATGTGCTATCGTTTTTTCTCTTAAAATTTGAGTGATGCTCAAAATTATATTTTGAAGTTGTTGACTGGTTTCATCGAATGAATCGAAGATAAAAGTGAGATTACCACTCAAAAGAGCCTGTTTGAAGAGTGAACGAGTAAACTCTCTAGAGAAGTCTTCTTTCTCAAAATCAATGAAAAACTCGACAATCTGCTTAAGATTCAAATCATTTCCATTCATTACATTTAGTAATTTGTCTTTCTCTATTAGCAAATCTAGAAAAACGACCCACATGGATTTACTCACTGTCCTCTTCTTGCGAACAATTTGTTTAAGAAGTGTGGATTTTCCCATTCCTGACACATCTGAGATTAAAACTAATCTGTCAATTAATATGTCATTTTCGGAATATAACCCGTGAAATTCAACATTCCCAAAAGATTGGACCCATTCAAATGTGCCATTCTCATATTTAAACCAAAAGCCCGCCATATTTTTTGAGGCATAAAATTCCAACTTCTCCACGGACTTATGTGGAATCTCTGAGTTGAGTACAAATATATCTGTGTTGTTCAACACTTTGGCCTTCTCAAACATGTTTTCTATGTATTTCGGAAGTACGTTGCACGTTACACGTTCGAGTGACATCTCCTGTCCAGGTTGAACTATATCACTCGGCTTTATTTTTCCAAGTATCTCATCAGCAGAGACTTGACTGGGATTTGTCAAGATTAACGAAAGAGATCTCCCATTCATTTGATCTAACAGTTGCTTCAATTCCTCACCATTAAAAACGGATTTCTTCAGATCTCTGGAGATATAACAGTCACTGTCAAATTCATCCAACTCTGGAATACTACTTCCAAATTTAATTCCCTCTTTTTTTAAAAATTTCACTAGTGTACTCGAGTCCATGTTCGAGAGAATATCACGTGAGAAACCCAACTCACATAACCTAATCGATTCACCCTGGAAAATAACATTCGATTCCAAAAATGATTCCTGTTGTTCAGTGGCTAATTCTTGGAATGAAATCTCGGCTAAATGGTTGTTTAACGGGCGCACCAAAAGCCTTTCCTCATTTCGAAACGAAATCTGTGAGTGCATTGATGTGAGTAAAATCAATTTCTTTGAACCGTTTAAGTTTGTTGCAATTTGTCCAATTAATTCATTCGTTGACTCATCCAAACATTCAACAACCAACAGATTCAAATTCTTATTAGCCATTTCTAGTTTTCCCAAATTCTGTTCTGGATTACTCAACCTCCGAGAGTCAATGAACGAATGATTGTAAATCAGTTTGTACGGACGAGGGGTAATTTCTAAATTCGTGTTAAATATTTTGAGTAATTTTGTCATCAGAATGAATGTAGATTTTTCAGTTTTGAGTTGAAGGACGGAGTGAATGTCAGATTCAAGAAATGATATCAAATCAATAGAATCCTCAATTGTTAATGTTTCACATAATTTTGGTAGAGTGGACACATAATTTGATTGAATATCATTTTGATTCAGTTCAACTCTTGAAGGTAATTGAATGGAATTGAGTTGATCTACGAGGCTCTGATTACGAACAATGAGTCTCACCTGTTTAACAAAAGAATCAAATTCAAATCTGCTGTTGTCGGACTTCAAAGTAATGATTTGACTCAAGTCTCCCGAGATATCAAACGACTCAGACAAGTCAAACAACAACAACTCATTTTGCAACTCGAAACCTAAAAATGACCAAGTCTTTCTCTCTTCTCTCAGGAAATTTCTCACCGGAACTATATTTTCCAGCAAACAGATTTCAATGAAATTGAAGACGGAAGTCCTAAACTCTTTTGGATTATATTTTCTAACTAGATACCTCTTCTCGGTCTGTGTGTGCGATGCGGAGATCGGGGTCAACAGACGACACTGGTTCTGTTCAGAAATACCAGATGGCCAATCTTTGACAAGATAAACGTGATTTCTATTCTCAGCACGTGCATTTACATTTATTTCCTCCCTGTGACGCTGTAAAAGTCTGACCATATTTAAAATCCCATGTGAGTCTAATGTATACTTAATAAAACCCCACCAACTTAATGGACTGATTTTCAATTCCCTATTCTGTGCTAAAATATCTTTATCCGTGATAATGTACAAAGTTCCAATGTGTCTATTACATGAATTGATGGCATTTGGTGTAGAAAAATAAATAGAAACGTCAAGATCATTCAATTGCTTTTGACGCCTAAGGCGGTCATCTGGGTATCGATCTAATTTGTCCAGAAAAAGAAACAGCATTGGTTCACTACCAGGACTATCAAAAGTGACTGTATGTAAATGACAAGACCCGTCCGTTCTATTTGACTGGATTTGATCTCTTGGGAAATTTAGCTTTATGTAATGAGCAATAAAGTATTCCCTCACGGAAGACTCTCCATATCCAATAATGCTAACAATTTTAGGGTATTTTATAAGAAAAGAACTGGTTTGAGCTAACCATCCCCCAAGTGAATGACCTGTGACTGAAATTGACCTAGCAGCATTCCCATACTCTTGCATTACAAATTGTGTGAATAGAAATGCAGATTTCATTTGTGATGTGAATCTATGCCTATATATTCCTTGGACGTCCGCCCAAATGGAACCAATGTTAGTGAGCTTTGTACCCCTGTGTGCAATCACAATTTGTTTCAATTTCTGATTGTAATAAGCACTACCATTGTATCCATCCCACTTTTTACGTGAGGTGGCTAGTACTACCCAGTTGGGATCTAATGGGATTGGAGTAAACTCATCAGTGTCCTTATATAAAAGATTGACTAATGAGAATATCCAAGTCATGGGATTTACATAATGAAGGAATGATTTTTGTGGGATAACAGGAATGATCTTACTCCCAAATTTCTGTTTGTAGACCAGTGACGATAGGTGTGCCAGTTCATCGACTCGAGGAAATAGTAGATCTTCTGGAGTAGGAACGTTGTGATCTGGGATTCGTTTAGTTCCAACATCCTCGGAGCAGCGAAGCTGCTCATGGCCACATTTCTAACCTTTAGGGATGATTCATTTTCGATCTTACTAAACCACGATGTAAATAGCGACAAAAATTCCTGGAACATCAAAGGATACCAAACACACATTAGTATTATTACAACAAATACAATAAGTTAACGTTACCTTGAATTTTGGTCAACCTATGTATTAAGAATGCAAAATCCACAAGGTTATCCTTTGTAAGTAGATCTATTAAAATTAAATACATTTTGACAATACCATAATCATAATAACATTACGTTTTTCCTTCATAAGGTAGCGACATACCACATAAACAGAATCGTCGATTTTTGAAGTTAGAGTCCCCAAAGAATGGTTCATCTGTCCAATTCTGAATTCAATTGATCTGTGGGCAAATAATTACGGCGTTAGAGTTCAGTATAATGGAGATAATAGCGATAATGATAAATTCTATTATCAAAACTAGTTTGAATAGAGTAGCACATTATTCAACTCTGACTTTTTTTGATGAAAACTTGGAAAACTATAGTTGAATTCTGCCCACTAAAAAAATCAATTAATTTGGGTCCACATTGTCCACGACAATTTAAATGAAGTGGAACCAATAGATAGACCATACAAATAAATCTATTTTTTCTTTCTCCATTCCGATATAAAATTCAACTGAGCTCATGACAAAATTAATTCGAAACACTAGCTCAAGTTTTATTAACAAAGAGTTTCTGATTGCACACGAGACAATTTTTTTTATGTAAATTTTATCATGGAATAAGAATACGGCTGCTATATCCATGTCCAGGTCTGAATTAATAAATAGGATTCAAATTCACATGGACTGATCGGTTTTATTGTTGGAACTGAGTATCTCTAATTTCGACGTATGGAACAGACGAATATTTTGTCCCCTCAAGAATAATACAATCAAAAATACGAGAATGCCCGTGAGGACACAGAAGGCTCTGGAATTTTCAATTGTACAATTTTTCAATTGAAAAAATTAAATCGACGAGATCAGAACAAAAACTTCGTTGGAAGAGAAGTGATTTCTAATGTTACTCCGCAGGGTTTCAGAGGAAAAATATTTTATCAAATATCAAGTTTGGAGCACGCATCCTTGTTTACGTTTTCTTATATATTCTATAAAAAATATAAACAAGGATAAATCTTACCCCTTGTCCATTCAATCGAACAAACAACAAATGACTATTTGCAATAGTCATAGGTGTACCGGTGATTACTAGAGAATTCCAAAAGGATCCTAAAATCAGCAATGTTATTTCTTGGGAATAAGTTGGAATGCTTAGTATTTCGCACGGAACTTCTACTTCTCTGTTGATGTGTATTCAATTCTGTACTGATTCTTAATTCCATTCCTTACTCAAATACGTACTACTGCAACTCGGTCACACCACATCTACAGTCAGAGTCTAGGTATTTGTGTGACTCAAATTCTCCTATTGCATATTTGTCATTGATCACTCAAACTATATTTTTTTATACGAGCAAGGGAGCCACACAACTTGTTCGTCGATTTTTGAGAAGGATAATTTTCTAAATGTCCATTCTAATACTGTACATTTTGTATAGTCAGAAATATTTACCATGTCTTCTCCTATCATTCTACTTGAAAGTATATATGATTGCGTGCTGTGCTAATGTAGCGTGAGAAGTACGTACTTTTAACACAGAGTTGACTGATATGTAGTGTTGTTCCCTTATGCGCGAATTGCTATCGTCTCGGTTTTGCCAAGAACTCTCACGTAAACATCACGTGAAAGTCTGGTTTGTATAGCGTACGTTTTATTCATGGATTGAAAGTTGAAGACGGATAGATAAGAAATTCTGGCGAACACCACAACCACAGAATGAACTACATGTGCAAATTATTTCTGCACTGCAACGCCGACCGAGTTCTATACTATGTTTGCACTGAAGAAATACATAAGTGGAAAATAAAAATAAAATAATAATTTATCATTACCCCGGCTCATAAGGGCACGAGAGCGAAACTCAATTTACTCAAATTCTTTAATGTTGACATGATTTTTGCACGGACAGTGCAGTGGGGCGAGGAATTTGACAAATCGATGAAATTGTATACACAATTTGTCACAGCAGCTTTAGAGATAAACCTAATAAACTAAGGGTTTGAAAACATATGATAGGGAAATGAACTCAATATGAAGTGTTATTAGTTCAGTAGTGTTTGGCCGTAACCGTAGCCAGCCGTACATGTTAAAATTCCACAACATTCCTCTAATCACCTCAAGGCCGGAACAGTCTCCTTTGTTCCTTATTAAATGCAAGTTTACAAAATTATTTTGTAATAGTAATTATGTTGAAGTTAAATCCATTTCTGAATCTTACTTTGACTAATTTTTTGAAATTAATAAATGTTTGTGGGCATATCCCAATAGGAATTCATATCTTCCAGTATCACTTACGAGGGAATGGCGGCACGTGTAACACACCGATTTCGTTCAAATTTTTTTTCTGGAGAGGTCTTCGGATTTCATTGGACACGTGTTTTTGGAATTTCCTCTCCGGACCCCCGGGGGGTCAAAAAAAATTATATGAGTTTTGACTTTTTTGACTTCTGTAAATCGAAAATCCTTATGGCCTATAACATGTGTTCTTCGAGTCGACCAGAGAGTTTTTCCGAAATTTCAAAAGAGAACTGAAATAGAACAAAGAGTCCCCTCCATGGTCGACTCGAAAAACACATGTTGTAGGCCATAAGGATTTTCGATTTTGAAAATTCGAAAATTTTTGAAAAAAATGACCCCCCGGGGGTCCGTCCGGAAAAATAAAAAAATACGTGTCTAATGAAATCCGAAGACCTCTCCAGAAAAAAAGTTTGGGCGAAGTCGGCGTGTTACACGTTCCGCCATTCCCTCGTTAGTTCAATGAGGACTGGATACTTAATTCCCCGTACGCCCTTGGCCCAGTCCATACTAAATCCGCCATATCTTCCACTCGGTATTGTTTGGGTATAAGCTGTCCCATGGGTTTGCTTTCATTGCATCTTACTTTCACTTTCCATTCCATCCCTATCCATTCATGCAATCTTTCATTATTCATTTCAAGTTTACAAAATAATTTTATTATTTTTATTATGTTGAAGTCAAATTCATTCTAAATCTTAATTAATTTTAGACTCTTTTTTAAATTAATAAAGAGAACTGTTTGTGCACATTTCCTAATGCAGTACTAGCCGTAGTAGTATTTATCTACATTGTCTTCAACCAAAATATGTGAAAGAAACTAATTATAAATTTAGGCACCGTCAATCACACTTAACCAAAGAAATCCATATGAATGCATCATTTAGCGAGATATCATGTTCCGGGTGAGAATAAAATAACCTGGCATTTACATACACTAGGATACTGGGCACCTTAAGACAAACAGCTATCAAGTGGTAGAATCGAAATAAACTGGAATTGTTAATGGCGGAAGTGACCACCGCACCCGTTCGTTCTGGCGAGGCGACAACCAATGTAAGGATCGACCAGGATGGAGTAAATGATTGAAAGGAAAATAATTAAATCTTGCGCCATTTAAAGTACGGAGTAAAATATGTATTTTGTGATAAAAGTACTACGCATGCTTGATTGCACCGTAGTCCACTGTGTTTAACTTTACACACTCTCACTGTGTTCAAAGTTTAATACAGCACTACATTCCGAAAATTTCGGAATGTAGTGCTGGCGGACCGAAATCAATCGATTTCCTTATTTAGTTTTAGGAAAATTTCCAAATTGTAGCATGAAAACCAAGTCACAGTCATGGAAAGTTTTAACCTGGGATTCGCTGAATAACATTGTTTGATCAGTCGAGTAGCCCTGCTGGGATAAGTTTGGTAAATGAAAAAATTATCTTAATAATTGCCAAACATATTTATGTTATGAGTTAGCCCGTTTTATTTCCAGAATGTCAGAATAAGTTTTAGGCTACGTGGCATTCTTTCTCCATTCCAGAATATTTACTCTTAAAGTGGGTACAAATATACAAACAACGTTCTAGCTAACTGTGATGTAACTGTTTCGTAAGCTATTACGAAATAATATAAGAAAATGAGCGCCAGAAATTCCTGACAAAATTTTGAAAGCACTGAAGAATATTGCAGGGAAATTAATATTGACATTTAATACCCCACCATACAATATTAAAGTTATCATTGGAATTTGGAATGCAACTACGATTTGAACTTGACCCATTATAATTTATGACACGGTCGAACTGCTGGAGAAATGGATTTTATCCCTCCATATCTACATATATTCTCTCACAAACAATCAGGGTAAGTAACTACGCGGTATAGACTCGGACTTTTCCAAGGATTTTATCCTTGAATCCGGGCGCGAAGATTTTTGAATTTCAAAATCCTCTGAGTCACACTTTTTTGGATCAGTTCTTTTCTAATAGAATTTTATGGGTTAAAAAATTAGTAAAAAGTTTTTCAGTTAATTTTCAGTGTTACAAAAAATATTTTCAAAAACCGATGACGGATTGAACCTTAGTTATGCTGTAGTTAATTTGTTTTGCAAAAAATGTCTATTTAAAAGGATGACAATCCGAGTAGGAATCGATGCCCGGACCTCACTATTACGCGCCACGATCCCACCATGCGCACTAAATAAAGTCATCGTCTATAATCGTTTCAATTCTTTAACGTGCATATTAATCGTCATATTTCTGGGCCCCCAGAAAGTAAGTATAGGGCAAATAATAAGTCCTCAGTAGCCAGGCGGGTGTCCTGTTAATAACTTTTCTTTTATAGACAATGCCATGGTTAGGATCTCCAATACTGTTGCATTCTGTGTTCAGTATTCATATCGATTCTTCTCTTCACCTCATACATGGAATCATGAGACATGCCTTCCTGTATTGGGAAAGTCCAAGTGGAATTGGCGGTGCAAAGTTTGGAAAACATCTGCATTGATTTCTTTGATCGTCACACTCGCTCAGATTACAATGGAATTCAGATACATTCTATTTTGTCATGAACATCTAACGACTATTATTTTATTCCGCCGGGTTCAGATTTTGATGTCAACTTTGGGCTCAATCATCCAACTGAATACAGTTTGGAAGAGCATGTGAATCAATATCTCCAACTCTTCCGTCTCATTGAACAAGACCACATCCTCCGCCCTGCAACTCTGAATACTAGAATACTCATGATCTTAGTTTTTCCGCTCATTCTGCTCGCCCCGTTTGCATTTGCCATTTTAATCGCTTATCCAGAATTTGACTCGAATATGTTTTCTCAACTGCTCCCAAGAGTATTCACTCGAACATCAGTTGCTGGGCGTCGAGAACATTGGAATCCATTTGTGGCGTTTGGAGTTGGTGTGCTTGAATTTGCCGCTTTTTCTGAGATTTGGTACCATGCTCTGAATTATTGCACATTCATGGCTATCGAATCCATCTCCATTCTTAAGTTGGTCCAGGAAATGAAGTGAGTGTTATTCTTATTATTGCATTACTCCTAAAAGAATGTATTAAATTGAATTTTAAAAAAAAAATATTTTCAGATATATTTTTGTGAGGGACCAGGACAACGTGGACTCTCTTCTATTGGACATGAACTATTTTATAAAATTGTACAAGGGCGTGTACTTACTTTGCAACCGATTGAATGATTGGATAGCATTCATTGTGATTCCGAGTGGACTGTCGATTGGAATGGCTATTGTTGTGTCCATGAACTTCACTCTCATCACTACAACAACAAATGGGTTTCAAAAACTATCATTCGTTTCTCTGGTTCTTGCATATGTGCTATTTTATGGCGTTATCATGCACATGGCTTCATTCATATCTTTTCGTTCCAAGGAGTGTCTTCGTGCAATGGCCGTCAGAAGAGTTGTCTTAGAATCAAAGTATAATTCTCGTCGGTTGCAGGGATGCATAGATTGTCGATCGTACTTTGGGTCTATGTTCTACTTCTCACAAACAACTATCATGCGACTGGGTCATCTTGTTGTGGACTACACCATTCAAGCCGTTCTCACATTTCCTTAGTGGATGGATCTTTGTCAAATCCGACTTTCGTAGTAATTATTCTTTAGAACGTGCAGGTCGTGTCAATGTGGAGAAACAAAGTATTTATGACCCGTGTATTCCGTTTCTATTGGAGAGGTATCGTTTGAGACATTTAGAGACAATTGGACTTTTAATTGGTGCACGTGGAACGATTACTTCGTTTTATGAAGATTTCCGAAAAATGTTTAATTTGCCGAGATTAGTGATGGAGGAAGTTGCTCTTACAGCACTGAAGGGCTCGTGTCAGATTTTACAGCATCACTTATACAGCTCTTAATGTATTTTTCTTTGTTCGTACTATTCATTTCTTTTAACAATATTATGACTTCATATTTTTTCTTCAAAGCAAAATTATACATGTGTGTGTGTTGAACCCACCATAGCCACCCGTGCAGAAAGATAAATACAAGAGAGAAAAAAAAACAAGATAAGAAAAAAGCAAAAAAATAGAAAAAGAAAAAAAACGTTATGTGCACTCATCAACACACACACACACATCACATACTAAAAATTTCATCCAAACCTTTCCCATACGGCAAGGTTCCCAAAACAGCGGCAACATTTCCTCGCTGAATAGCAATACTCATCCTCTGTATGAGATACAAAGCAAAATTGTACTTTGTATACTGAGTCGCAAGGCTACTATTGTTGAATAGCAGTGATCATTAATAAATTGGTGATTTTTCTCTCTGGTAACAAATTTTTAATCTATGTGTAATCCCTTCTGCACTAAAAGTAATGAATAAAAATTATTAGTCTTCATTTTTTACCTTCTCGTTATATACTATTTCTTTATTCGAATCATGACATATTGCATTCTATTCTCAATTAAAATAGACAGTGTCCGAGTCTTCTTTCTTAACGTCCGGCTTGTGTAATAATTTCTCTCAAATAGACCACAATAGCTGCCAATGTTTCTTCCCCAGAAGGTACAATTTGATCCGCCGGCAATATAAATCCATATCTTCCAGTATCCCTTAATTCAATGAGGACTGGGTACTTAATACCCCTTACTCCCTTGGCCCAGTCCATACTAAATCCACCGTACCTTCCACTCGGTATCTTGAGCGTGTATTGTGTCCCATGGGTTGCTTCCAATGCATCCACTGCCTTACGACCCACATCCCACATGTCATCATAATCTGGTGCATGCGTGGCTGTATATGCCCAAGGAATACACCATTCCTGCGCATAACTGTGCAGTGTCACGTAGCCCCACCAATTGATCTCAGTGTGCCCCAAATAATTCATGATGACTTGGACTTCCGGTTCAGACCCAGGCCCAGAGCCACAATAAGTTTCTAGACAAGGGTTAGTGCTCCCACCCACGCTACACCAGCTAAATGGAAAATTTCGATTCAAATCAGCGCCGACGCAGTTGCTAGTGCTATGGGGTCTACGATTCTTTCTCCACATTCGATCCGTTGTGTGAGTGTATTCATAACCATCGGGATTTAGCACAGGGACTGCGTACAGGTCAAGGGATGCAAGGATATCACTGTATTGAGGGTCCTTGATTAGATGGTCCAGAATGTAAGTTAGAGTGGCTGGAGAGATCCATTCACGGGCATGGATACCAGAGTCGAAAAGTACTGATGGACGAGAGGTGGCGTTGGTGTCTGGGTTCGCGGATACGGATACCTTGATGAGACGAATAGAACGATTTTCATAGCTGTTACCAATTGTATGAGTTGAGACAAAGGAAGGGTATTCAGCGCTGAGATTGTCCATCCATGTAAATATCTATAATGAGAATATATGTGCAATGTACGTAAAGACATAATATGATTCCTAGCACGTTATAAGGGGTTAAATTAAACTACCGAATTCAATCGTTGATATAGAGTCCAAAATTGAGGGCCAACACCTGCGCCTGAGTCACCAATATCCCTGGCATTATTTTGCTGATCCTCGATAATTCTAAGAAATCAGTGCATCATTTCTTCGAAAGTTCTTAACGAATTTCATGAAATTTTTGAATCTATCGGACAAAATTTACAATTACAATACCTGCCAACATCTGGTATCCAAACGGTCCAACTCAATTTCTTTCCTGTGAGATAACCCGTGACTGTAAAGATGTTATCAGGACTGACCATAATATCAGCTCGTCCTCCCACTTCAGGCTCATTCCAAAAATCAACGACGACTGGTAAATTCCGAATGGCATTGAGATGGTCATCTGTTTGAATTTTTACACGGAGCACCTGATATCTGTATACGTTAGAGTACAATTATTTACATGTTATTTAATGAGACAGTCGAGATGGAGTATTCTAATTTATTTCATGATTTTAAGCTTCAGTTAAATTAATAACAAACCCGGTATAGTTTTTTGAGGCTGAAGATGGCAGTCCTTGTGCAACTACGACAAGGCCAAGTCCAAGTAGCAGAATTTTGATGTGAAAATAGTTCACCATTTTTTTAAAGTTGTAGAGGGCAAAAATGTTGGACCGTATTGTATTGTGGAGAGAAAGAAATGAGGACATTACTTGTGTTGAAGTAACTAAGCTCGTACAGTTGGCACTTGAGATATAATCATAATTAATTCATAATTGGGAACTCCAGACTCATGTACGTATGTGTATGTATGTTCTTGAGAGTCAGTCAAGGAGGTATGATAAGGTAATAAGGAATCGACTCGCTGCCTTTAACTCGAC